>JBBPBS010000577.1:10624857-10659956 GCA_037974835.1 Cicer judaicum
TTGTTGGAGCTATCACAACAAAACCCAAATTTGTTCATGAAGGGAAGTTGTTCAGTTGAACTACCTATACCAGAGGATGAGGACGATGATATTCCAGAACAGTGTAAATTGTATGTTGATAATTATGATTTTGTAGTGGCATATGCTGATGCGTACAAGTTGGGGCCCACTTTACACAATCAGTTGTTAGATAATGATATGGTTAGGGTCCTGGTTATCAAGGTTTTAGATGCAAATGCTCAAGTACCTATACCCACTGATAAGGTGACAAAAGATGGATATGCTTAAATTACTTTAATTCAATGGCCAAAAAGACTTTTGCGACTTGTTTCTGACAAGGTATTCATTACTTATGTCTTTATCTATTTACACTTGAAATATTTTAAATGACTTATTTTTTATCTTTAATTATTTAGGAGGTTGACATATGTATAAAAGTTGGCGTTCCACTTAAAAAATATGAATCTCAACTAGATTGTATTCAACAATTGTTGTTAAAGTCGATGAGTATATCATTGTCTATAGAGCTAAAATTGGAACATGAGACAAGTGAAGTGTTTGTTCTTGGACAAAGCGATATAGTGGAGTTATGTATGGGTAATCAAGAGTTATGCATCACTATTATACAAATATGGTTAACGTAAGTACATTTAATTTGTAAAATTAGTCGAAAAATTAATTTCATTTATAACAAATACTTATTTTAATTTATTTACTTTAATATCTTAGATATACGCATCGCCTTTGTATTGACTTGGGCAAGAGTGGCGTGTATGGATTGATTGATCCATGTTTCATTTAGAGTGAATGTGATTCTATTGGGGCTCAAAAATACATACAAAACAAGTTGCATCAGGATCAAAAAGAGTGTTATCTATTACCTTATCTCAACAAGTAAGTAAAATTTTATTATAATTGATCCATTACAAGTTTATAACATAAATGTACTTAACACTTTTAACTTTTTGCACAATATAGTTGTCGTTGGCAATTGCTCGTTATTTGTCCTAAGAAGAATATTGTAGTCTTCCTATGTTCGTTGGGATGGAAACCAAATAAGAATATCATCCACATCGTCGATTTGTAAGTGTTTATTGTATTTCTGGTATATGTATTTCAAATGCACACTTAGATCTTTTTAGAAATGACTATGCTGGCCTTCTACAAATCTTATTAAACATTGTTGTGTTGGAACAAAATGGAAATGCTAAGGCACATGCAAATGTACAAAATTTGAGTTTTTAGATTCTTTGCTTTTGTGATAGATATATTTCGAATTCATCTTTATGTGCTAATAAATAAATAAACCACAAGTTTATGATATGGTTAGCAGTTACAAAAAAAATAAATAAACCACAAGTTTGGCAAATGTGTCTTTATATTTGCATAGGTGCTAATTCTCAATCTTTTGCTAACATTGTTGGAGCTATCACAACATAACCCAAATTTGTTCATGAAGGGAAGTTGTTCAGTTGAACTACCTATACCAGAGGATGAGGACGATGATATTCCAGAACAGTGTAAATTGTATGTTGATAATTATGATTTTGTAGTGGCATATGCTGATGCGTACAAGTTGGGGCCCACTTTACACAATCAGTTGTTAGATAATGATATGGTTAGGGTGCTGGTTATCAAGGTTTTAGATGCAAATGCTCAAGTACCTATACCCACTGATAAGGTGACAAAAGATGGACATGCTTAAATTACTTTAATTCAATGGTCAAAAAGACTTTTGCGACTTGTTTCTGACAAGGTATTCATTACTTATGTCTCTATCTATTTACACTTGAAATATTTTAAATGACTTATTTTTTATCTTTAATTATTTAGGAGGTTGACATATGTATAAAAGTTGACGTTCCACTTAAAAAATGTGAATCTCAACTAGATTGTATTCAACAATTGTTGTTAAAGTCGATGAGTATATCATTGTCTATAGAGCTAAAATTGGAACATGAGACAAGTGAAGTGTTTGTTCTTGGACAAAGCGATATAGTGGAGTTATGTATGGGTAATCAAGAGTTATGCATCACTATTATACAAATATGGTTAACGTAAGTACATTTAATTTGTAAAATTAGTCGAAAAATTAATTTCATTTATAACAAATACTTATTTTAATTTATTTATTTTAATATCTTAGATATATGCATTGCCTTTGTATTGACTTGGGCAAGAGTGGCGTGTATGGATTGATTGATCCATGTTTCATTTAGAGTGAATGTGATTCTATTGGGGCTCAAAAATACATACAAAACAAGTTGCATCAGGATCAAAAAGAGTGTTATCTATTACCTTATCTCAACAAGTAAGTAAAATTTTATTATAATTGATCCATTACAAGTTTATAACATAAATGTACTTAACACTTTTAACTTTTTGCACAATATAGTTGTCGTTGGCAATTGCTCGTTATTTGTCCTAAGAAGAATATTGTAGTCTTCCTATGTTCGTTGGGATGGAAACCAAATAAGAATATCATCCACATCGTCGATTTGTAAGTGTTTATTGTATTTCTGGTATATGTATTTCAAATGCACACTTAGATCTTTTTAGAAATGACTATGCTGGCCTTCTACAAATCTTATTAAACATTGTTGTGTTGGAACAAAATGGAAATGCTAAGGCACATGCAAATGTACAAAATTTGAGTTTTTAGATTCTTTGTTTTTGTGATAGATATATTTCGAATTCATCTTTATGTGCTAATAAATAAATAAACCACAAGTTTATGATATGGTTAGCAGTTACAAAAAAAATAAATAAACCACAAGTTTGGCAAATGTGTCTTTATATTTGCATAGGTGCTAATTCTCAATCTTTTGCTAACATTGTTGGAGCTATCACAACATAACCCAAATTTGTACATGAAGGGAAGTTGTTCAGTTGAACTACCTATACCAGAGGATGAGGACGATGATATTCCAGAACAGTGTAAATTGTATGTTGATAATTATGATTTTGTAGTGGCATATGCTGATGCGTACAAGTTGGGGCCCACTTTACACAATCAGTTGTTAGATAATGATATGGTTAGGGTGCTGGTTATCAAGGTTTTAGATGCAAATGCTCAAGTACCTATACCCACTGATAAGGTGACAAAAGATGGACATGCTTAAATTACTTTAATTCAATGGTCAAAAAGACTTTTGCGACTTGTTTCTGACAAGGTATTCATTACTTATGTCTTTATCTATTTACACTTGAAATATTTTAAATGACTTATTTTTTATCTTTAATTATTTAGGAGGTTGACATATGTATAAAAGTTGACGTTCCACTTAAAAAATGTGAATCTCAACTAGATTGTATTCAACAATTGTTGTTAAAGTCGATGAGTATATCATTGTCTATAGAGCTAAAATTGGAACATGAGACAAGTGAAGTGTTTGTTCTTGGACAAAGCGATATAGTGGAGTTATGTATGGGTAATCAAGAGTTATGCATCACTATTATACAAATATGGTTTACGTAAGTACATTTAATTTGTAAAATTAGTCGAAAAATTAATTTCATTTATAACAAATACTTATTTTAATTTATTTATTTTAATATCTTAGATATATGCATCGCCTTTGTATTGACTTGGGCAAGAGTGGCGTGTATGGATTGATTGATCCATGTTTCATTTAGAGTGAATGTGATTCTATTGGGGCTCAAAAATACATACAAAACAAGTTGCATCAGGATCAAAAAGAGTGTTATCTATTACCTTATCTCAACAAGTAAGTAAAATTTTATTATAATTGATCCATTACAAGTTTATAACATAAATGTACTTAACACTTTTAACTTTTTGCACAATATAGTTGTCGTTGGCAATTGCTCGTTATTTGTCCTAAGAAGAATATTGTAGTCTTCCTATGTTCGTTGGGATGGAAACCAAATAAGAATATCATCCACATCGTCGATTTGTAAGTGTTTATTGTATTTCTGGTATATGTATTTCAAATGCACACTTAGATCTTTTTAGAAATGACTATGCTGGCCTTCTACAAATCTTATTAAACATTGTTGTGTTGGAACAAAATGGAAATGCTAAGGCACATGCAAATGTACAAATTTGAGTTTTTAGATTCTTTGCTTTTGTGATAGATATATTTCGAATTCATCTTTATGTGCTAATAAATAAATAAACCACAAGTTTATGATATGGTTAGCAGTTACAAAAAAAATAAATAAACCACAAGTTTGGCAAATGTGTCTTTATATTTGCATAGGTGCTAATTCTCAATCTTTTGCTAACATTGTTGGAGCTATCACAACATAACCCAAATTTGTTCATGAAGGGAAGTTGTTCAGTTGAACTACCTATACCAGAGGATGAGGACGATGATATTCCAGAACAGTGTAAATTGTATGTTGATAATTATGATTTTGTAGTGGCATATGCTGATGCGTACAAGTTGGGGCCCACTTTACACAATCAGTTGTTAGATAATGATATGGTTAGGGTGCTGGTTATCAAGGTTTTAGATGCAAATGCTCAAGTACCTATACCCACTGATAAGGTGACAAAAGATGGACATGCTTAAATTACTTTAATTCAATGGTCAAAAAGACTTTTGCGACTTGTTTCTGACAAGGTATTCATTACTTATGTCTTTATCTATTTACACTTGAAATATTTTAAATGACTTATTTTTTATCTTTAATTATTTAGGAGGTTGACATATGTATAAAAGTTGACGTTCCACTTAAAAAATGTGAATCTCAACTAGATTGTATTCAACAATTGTTGTTAAAGTCGATGAGTATATCATTGTCTATAGAGCTAAAATTGGAACATGAGACAAGTGAAGTGTTTGTTCTTGGACAAAGCGATATAGTGGAGTTATGTATGGGTAATCAAGAGTTATGCATCACTATTATACAAATATGGTTTACGTAAGTACATTTAATTTGTAAAATTAGTCGAAAAATTAATTTCATTTATAACAAATACTTATTTTAATTTATTTATTTTAATATCTTAGATATATGCATCGCCTTTGTATTGACTTGGGCAAGAGTGGCGTGTATGGATTGATTGATCCATGTTTCATTTAGAGTGAATGTGATTCTATTGGGGCTCAAAAATACATACAAAACAAGTTGCATCAGGATCAAAAAGAGTGTTATCTATTACCTTATCTCAACAAGTAAGTAAAATTTTATTATAATTGATCCATTACAAGTTTATAACATAAATGTACTTAACACTTTTAACTTTTTGCACAATATAGTTGTCGTTGGCAATTGCTCGTTATTTGTCCTAAGAAGAATATTGTAGTCTTCCTATGTTCGTTGGGATGGAAACCAAATAAGAATATCATCCACATCGTCGATTTGTAAGTGTTTATTGTATTTCTGGTATATGTATTTCAAATGCACACTTAGATCTTTTTAGAAATGACTATGCTGGCCTTCTACAAATCTTATTAAACATTGTTGTGTTGGAACAAAATGGAAATGCTAAGGCACATGCAAATGTACAAAATTTGAGTTTTTAGATTCTTTGTTTTTGTGATAGATATATTTCGAATTCATCTTTATGTGCTAATAAATAAATAAACCACAAGTTTATGATATGGTTAGCAGTTACAAAAAAAATAAATAAACCACAAGTTTGGCAAATGTGTCTTTATATTTGCATAGGTGCTAATTCTCAATCTTTTGCTAACATTGTTGGAGCTATCACAACATAACCCAAATTTGTACATGAAGGGAAGTTGTTCAGTTGAACTACCTATACCAGAGGATGAGGACGATGATATTCCAGAACAGTGTAAATTGTATGTTGATAATTATGATTTTGTAGTGGCATATGCTGATGCGTACAAGTTGGGGCCCACTTTACACAATCAGTTGTTAGATAATGATATGGTTAGGGTGCTGGTTATCAAGGTTTTAGATGCAAATGCTCAAGTACCTATACCCACTGATAAGGTGACAAAAGATGGACATGCTTAAATTACTTTAATTCAATGGTCAAAAAGACTTTTGCGACTTGTTTCTGACAAGGTATTCATTACTTATGTCTTTATCTATTTACACTTGAAATATTTTAAATGACTTATTTTTTATCTTTAATTATTTAGGAGGTTGACATATGTATAAAAGTTGACGTTCCACTTAAAAAATGTGAATCTCAACTAGATTGTATTCAACAATTGTTGTTAAAGTCGATGAGTATATCATTGTCTATAGAGCTAAAATTGGAACATGAGACAAGTGAAGTGTTTGTTCTTGGACAAAGCGATATAGTGGAGTTATGTATGGGTAATCAAGAGTTATGCATCACTATTATACAAATATGGTTAACGTAAGTACATTTAATTTGTAAAATTAGTCGAAAAATTAATTTCATTTATAACAAATACTTATTTTAATTTATTTATTTTAATATCTTAGATATATGCATCGCCTTTGTATTGACTTGGGCAAGAGTGGCGTGTATGGATTGATTGATCCATGTTTCATTTAGAGTGAATGTGATTCTATTGGGGCTCAAAAATACATACAAAACAAGTTGCATCAGGATCAAAAAGAGTGTTATCTATTACCTTATCTCAACAAGTAAGTAAAATTTTATTATAATTGATCCATTACAAGTTTATAACATAAATGTACTTAACACTTTTAACTTTTTGCACAATATAGTTGTCGTTGGCAATTGCTCGTTATTTGTCCTAAGAAGAATATTGTAGTCTTCCTATGTTCGTTGGGATGGAAACCAAATAAGAATATCATCCACATCGTCGATTTGTAAGTGTTTATTGTATTTCTGGTATATGTATTTCAAATGCACACTTAGATCTTTTTAGAAATGACTATGCTGGCCTTCTACAAATCTTATTAAACATTGTTGTGTTGGAACAAAATGGAAATGCTAAGGCACATGCAAATGTACAAAATTTGAGTTTTTAGATTCTTTGCTTTTGTGATAGATATATTTCGAATTCATCTTTATGTGCTAATAAATAAATAAACCACAAGTTTATGATATGGTTAGCAGTTACAAAAAAAATAAATAAACCACAAGTTTGACAAATGTGTCTTTATATTTGCATAGGTGCTAATTCTCAATCTTTTGCTAACATTGTTGGAGCTATCACAACATAACCCAAATTTGTTCATGAAGGGAAGTTGTTCAGTTGAACTACCTATACCAGAGGATGAGGACGATGATATTCCAGAACAGTGTAAATTGTATGTTGATAATTATGATTTTGTAGTGGCATATGCTGATGCGTACAAGTTGGGGCCCACTTTACACAATCAGTTGTTAGATAATGATATGGTTAGGGTGCTGGTTATCAAGGTTTTAGATGCAAATGCTCAAGTACCTATACCCACTGATAAGGTGACAAAAGATGAACATGCTTAAATTACTTTAATTCAATGGCCAAAAAGACTTTTGCGACTTGTTTCTGACAAGGTATTCATTACTTATGTCTTTATCTATTTACACTTGAAATATTTTAAATGACTTATTTTTTATCTTTAATTATTTAGGAGGTTGACATATGTATAAAAGTTGACGTTCCACTTAAAAAATGTGAATCTCAACTAGATTGTATTCAACAATTGTTGTTAAAGTCGATGAGTATATCATTGTCTATAGAGCTAAAATTGGAACATGAGACAAGTGAAGTGTTTGTTCTTGGACAAAGCGATATAGTGGAGTTATGTATGGGTAATCAAGAGTTATGCATCACTATTATACAAATATGGTTAACGTAAGTACATTTAATTTGTAAAATTAGTCGAAAAATTAATTTCATTTATAACAAATACTTATTTTAATTTATTTATTTTAATATCTTAGATATGTGCATCGCCTTTGTATTGACTTGGGCAAGAGTGGCGTGTATGGATTGATTGATCCATGTTTCATTTAGAGTGAATGTGATTCTATTGGGGCTCAAAAATATATACAAAACAAGTTGCATCAGGATCAAAAAGAGTGTTATCTATTACCTTATCTCAACAAGTAAGTAAAATTTTATTATAATTGATCCATTACAAGTTTATAACATAAATGTACTTAACACTTTTAACTTTTTGCACAATATAGTTGTCGTTGGCAATTGCTCGTTATTTGTCCTAAGAAGAATATTGTAGTCTTCCTATGTTCGTTGGGATGGAAACCAAATAAGAATATCATCCACATCGTCGATTTGTAAGTGTTTATTGTATTTCTGGTATATGTATTTCAAATGCACACTTAGATCTTTTTAGAAATGACTATGCTGGCCTTCTACAAATCTTATTAAACATTGTTGTGTTGGAACAAAATGGAAATGCTAAGGCACATGCAAATGTACAAAATTTGAGTTTTTAGATTCTTTGCTTTTGTGATAGATATATTTCGAATTCATCTTTATGTGCTAATAAATAAATAAACCACAAGTTTATGATATGGTTAGCAGTTACAAAAAAAATAAATAAACCACAAGTTTGGCAAATGTATCTTTATATTTGCATAGGTGCTAATTCTCAATCTTTTGCTAACATTGTTGGAGCTATCACAACATAACCCAAATTTGTTCATGAAGGGAAGTTGTTCAGTTGAACTACCTATACCAGAGGATGAGGACGATGATATTCCAGAACAGTGTAAATTGTATATTGATAATTATGATTTTGTAGTGGCATATGCTGATGCGTACAAGTTGGGGCCCACTTTACACAATCAGTTGTTAGATAATGATATGGTTAGGGTGCTGGTTATCAAGGTTTTAGATGCAAATGCTCAAGTACCTATACCCACTGATAAGGTGACAAAAGATGGACATGCTTAAATTACTTTAATTCAATGGCCAAAAAGACTTTTGCGACTTGTTTCTGACAAGGTATTCATTACTTATGTCTTTATCTATTTACACTTGAAATATTTTAAATGACTTATTTTTTATCTTTAATTATTTAGGAGGTTGACATATGTATAAAAGTTGACGTTCCACTTAAAAAATGTGAATCTCAACTAGATTGTATTCAACAATTGTTGTTAAAGTCGATGAGTATATCATTGTCTATAGAGCTAAAATTGGAACATGAGACAAGTGAAGTGTTTGTTCTTGGACAAAGCGATATAGTGGAGTTATGTATGGGTAATCAAGAGTTATGCATCACTATTATACAAATATGGTTAACGTAAGTACATTTAATTTGTAAAATTAGTCGAAAAATTAATTTCATTTATAACAAATACTTATTTTAATTTATTTATTTTAATATCTTAGATATGTGCATCGCCTTTGTATTGACTTAGGCAAGAGTGGCGTGTATGGATTGATTGATCCATGTTTCATTTAGAGTGAATGTGATTCTATTGGGGCTCAAAAATACATACAAAACAAGTTGCATCAGGATCAAAAAGAGTGTTATCTATTACCTTATCTCAACAAGTAAGTAAAATTTTATTATAATTGATCCATTACAAGTTTATAACATAAATGTACTTAACACTTTTAACTTTTTGCACAATATAGTTGTCCTTGGCAATTGCTCGTTATTTGTCCTAAGAAGAATATTGTAGTCTTCCTATGTTCGTTGGGATGGAAACCAAATAAAAATATCATCCACATCGTCGATTTGAAAGTGTTTATTGTATTTCTGGTATATGTATTTCAAATGCACATTTAGATCTTTTTAGAAAGACTATGCTGGCCTTCTACAAATCCTATTAAACATTGTTGTGTTGGAACAAAATGGAAATGCTAAGGCACATGCAAATGTACAAAATTTGAGTTTTTAGATTCTTTGCTTTTGTGATAGATATATTTCGAATTCATCTTTATGTGCTAATAAATAAATAAACTACAAGTTTATGATATGGTTAGCAGTTACAAAAAAAATAAATAAACCACAAGTTTGGCAAATGTGTCTTTATATTTGCATAGGTGCTAATTCTCAATCTTTTGCTAACATTGTTGGAGCTATCACAACAAAACCCAAATTTGTTCATGAAGGGAAGTTGTTCAGTTGAACTACCTATACCAGAGGATGAGGACGATGATATTCCAGAACAGTGTAAATTGTATGTTGATAATTATGATTTTGTAGTGGCATATGCTGATGCGTACAAGTTGGGGCCCACTTTACACAATCAGTTGTTAGATAATGATATGGTTAGGGTGCTGGTTACCAAGGTTTTAGATGCAAATGCTCAAGTACCTATACCCACTGATAAGGTGACAAAAGCTGGACATGCTTCAAATACTTTAATTCAATGGCCAAAAAGACTTTTGCGACTTGTTTCTGACAAGGTATTCATTACTTATGTCTTTTTCTATTTACACTTGAAATATTTTAAATGACTTATTTTTTATCTTTAATTATTTAGGAGGTTGACATATGTATAAAAGTTGACGTTCCACTTAAAAAATCTGAATCTCTACTAGATTGTATTCAACAATTGTTGTTAAAGTCGATGAGTATATCATTGTCTATAGAGCTAAAATTGGAACATGAGATAAGTGAAGTGTTTGTTCTTGGACAAAGCGATATAGTGGAGTTATGTATGGGTAATCAAGAGTTATGCATCACTATTATACAAATATGGTTAACGTAAGTACATTTAATTTGTAAAATTAGTCGAAAAATTAATTTCATTTATAACAAATACTTATTTTAATTTATTTATTTTAATATCTTAGATATATGCATCGCCTTTGTATTGACTTGGGCAAGAGTGGCGTGTATGGAATTATTGATCCATGTTTCATTTAGAGTGAATGTGATTCTATTGGGGCTTAAAAATACATACAAAACAAGTTGCATCAGGATCAAAAAGAGTGTTATCTATTACCTTATCTCAACAAGTAAGTAAAATTTTATTATAATTGATCTATTATAAGTTTATAACATAAATGTACTTAACACTTTTAACTTTTTGCACAATATAGTTGTCCTTGACAATTGCTCGTTATTTGTCCTAAGAAGAATATTGTAGTCTTCCTATGTTCGTTGGGATGGAAACCAAATAAAAATATCATCCACATCGTCGATTTGTAAGTGTTTATTGTATTTATGGTATATGTATTTCAAATGCACATTTAGATCTTTTTAGATATGATTATGTTGGCCTTCTACAAATCCTATTAAACATTGTTGTGTTGGAACAAAATGGAAATGCTAAGGCACATGCAAATGTACAGAATTTGAGTTTTTAGATTCTTTGCTTTTGTGATAGATATATTTCGAATTCATCTTTATGTGCTAATAAATAAATAAACCACAAGTTTATGATATGGTTAGCAGTTACAAAAAAAATAAATAAACCACAATTTTGGCAAATGTGTCTTTATATTTGCATAGGTGCTAATTCTCAATCTTTTGCTAACATTGGTTCACTTGTTACTTGTGTTAAGAATTTCCCAGAAACTTATGGTGTTGTGTTGGAAATTCTTAAAGGTTATGTTGGTCTTAGTGGTGCTATTATCACACAACTTTACTCTACTATTTATTATGATGATACAAAGGCTTTGATTTTGCTCATTGCTTGGCTTCCTGCTGCGATTTCGTTCGTTTTTCTTTGAACCGTTTGATATATGAAACATGTTAAACAGAGTAATGAACTTGGTGTTTTCTATAAGTTTTTGTATATTTCACTTGGTCTTGCTGGTTTGTTATTTGTTATGATCATAGTACAAAAAAAAAGTGTCTTTTAAACAAAGCGAGTATATTGGAAGTGTTTCTATTGTTTTTATTAGATGAATTTTTTTTTCCTTTATTGCATTCATTAAAACATGCTATTTTTTATTTTATTTATTTATATGCTAATTCATCTTTATGTGATTTTATTTGCTGCACTTTAATGAATATTTCATTTTTGTAGAGCTTTGGGTGAATATAATAAGTTGCGAAAGTTAAGAAAGAACAAGCCCACATGGAGCATTCCTATTTTAAGTTGTTTAGATTATATATATAGAATTTCAATTATAATTTATATGTTTTTATCTATATAATATTTACTCATTATAATATTAAATTTTAGTGCCAAAGACAACCTAAAGGTTATGAGTGTGGTTATTACATTATGATACATATGTTAAACATTGTATCTAGTGGTCTTGTTGATTCATGGATGCTGATTTTTATGGTCACATGATTTAGATAACTTTGTTATTTCAATGTTTATAATTCAGATATTTGAAGAATCAAAACCATTCGAAGATGAAGAAATGATGAATGTCCGACAACATTGTGCAAACTTGATTCTTGAACTAATAGAAAATGCTTGAAGCACTTTTATCATTTTAGTATCTTTAGACATGTTAATAGAAGATAATGTTTTTTTTTTAACTAGTGAATATTATGTAGCTTTAAATTTGATAATTTAAATTTTGTAAAAAAATTATGACTCATTGTCATTGATTTTTAAATGTAAAGCTTCGTATGAAGTTTTGTGTTTTATGGTTTAATGAGAAATTTTAGTTAATAGTGTAATATGTGAAATTATGAGGATACATATGTAAGGGGTGAAAATTATGAAGAAAAAAAAATTAAAAAATTAATTATTTAAATCGATTGGCTCAATAAAATAAACAATTTTAAATATGACTTGTTATATATTGGTTCAAATTTAACCTATGTAATAAATGAATTTTGAATTTGACTTGTTATATTGGTTCAAATTTAATCGATCTAATAGATTAATTTTGAATTTGACTTGTTATATTGGTTCAAATTCAACTGATCTAATAAATCATTTTTGAATGTGACTTGTTACATCTATTATTTTAGCTGATTTAATAATTAACTATTTATTACAACGCTTGATGTTAGATCGTACAAGGAACCGATCTAACAAGATTTAATTGCACTAGTGGATTTGCATTCTTTTATTTACTTTTATTCATTATTTAAATGTTGAATTTGTTGGATAATTATTGAATATTTTAGTCTAAAAGAGGGCATCATGAATAACTTGCTTCTTTAGTTGGCTTGTTATTGATGAATGCTTGTCTGTATGCTTCATCTCATTTGGACGTTTTTTTAATATAGAGAGATGAAGTTAGTTTGTGCTAGCGATCCATGTACAAATTAACTGCATTTTTTAATGTTGTTTCCGTGCTATTCATTATCTCCTGCATCTATTTACGTTGTTATTGTGATGTTGTGTTCTTCGTGTGCAGTCTCAATGATGGCCAAAAAGAAGAAAACTAAACGAGTGAATAGCGGTTAAAAAGAGCTCTATGTTCACAGTTAGATGTTGCTGGAGATAAATTAACCATTACATAAATAATCTTCATTTGCTATTATATTGTCCTGTGTTGAAATACAAAACAAAACTTTTTTTATTTGCCTCAACACATCTGAGCTCTCTTGAGATGAAACATTGACTCTATATATGCTTAGCTTTGGTTATTTAGTTGTATCTATTTTTTCATGTTTTTTTAATTTTACTGAAGGATAATTATTGAAATTTAGTCGATATCATGAATAGCTTGTAAATTATTGCTTTACTATTGATCATTTGTCATATTATTTCACAAATTAATAATGGTAACTTATACTAATTAATTATTTGATGAGTGATTGTTAAATGTTTGTTGTGTGCTCGTCTCAATATTGTTTCATTTATGATGTTGGTATGCCATGCTTTCCCTCATCTTCTTGATATATTTACATTATCAACTTTAAGTAGAAAATTATAACCCCATAATTTCTAAATAAGGTTTTAAAACATAAATATAGCTAAGTTTCCAAGTTTCAAAAGTTTTTAATGTAAAATAAATCATAAAGTTAAAAAAAATAATTTAAAACTTACTTAAAATGAAAAAGCATCTACCTTCAAGTACAAATTAAAAAAAATTTAAATACTCAATGTCTTAATTCAATCTGCTATAAAGATATATATACATAAGCAATTTAGCATAAAGTAAAATAATTAAATTCTAAACATAGAACTTTGACTATGATCTGATATTACGACTTCACTCTATATTAAAAAGTTGAGGAGCAATTTTGATATACTCATCAGCTCTTCAATGCTAAATACTTGAAAATATCACTCAAAGAACATAGCGAGTTTTATAACTCACTAACATAGAATAAGAAAAATAATTTAAGATGTTTCCAACCATGCTTGGTTTACTAAGTATGGAAAAGTCCTTTCATCAGTAACTTCAAAACACAATTGTAACATCATCGAATTTATCTCGTATTTCAATTATTAAGAAAAAAAAATATACTTAATCATATGTATATATACTAACAGTTAAAATATTTTGAAAACTCATATATTAGATTGCTCAAGCGTGAATTATATAATAAATATTAGGTCATAGTAAAGTAGATCATATGTCATAACCGTAAAAAGAATCGTATTTGCTCTTCCCTTATTTGTTCTCCTTCTTTCTTCCCTTATTTGTTCTCCCTCTTTCTAAAAGAATTCAGTCTATTCATCATAAAATATATATATATATATATATATATATATATAAACCTATATTTATACATGCAACGTGTGTAAATTCAAAATGGAATCGTTCATTCAATCCACATATCATGCCAAGTTCATACAATATGCAACAAGTTATAACTGACGTAGCAATATCACTTTACATGGAAGAGAATTTGAATTGTAAATTCACCTATTTAAAATTTCATGTTAAAATCATAAAAAAATGACTCAAGATTGATCTTAGTTGTGAAAACAGAAAATGAAGAACGTTATTGGTTAGTTAAAATCAACAGTTTAGCTTATTTGTTTACCTTGATAATCAAAAGGAATGAAAGTAAATAGAGATAAGAGAAAATATATCATACAATGATATATCATCGTTCACTCAACTCGGGCTATGTATAGTCCCCACAACTGTGAGATTTTTCACTAAGCATTCAAACAGAAAACGTTCTTGGTTTTACACAGTTTTTTTCATATCAACCTTGATTTGTAACAAAAATTCCTTTCCACCCAAAAGGGATTCAATCAGGTCACTTATCAATATTTAAAGGGATTCTATAAACTACTCAAACTATAAACAAGTCTTATAGTTTTGAGTTTACACAATAATGATTTAAAGATATTTGTAGAATTTGAGTATTCTCAATTTGTGTTTGAGAATAGTTTCTTGATAAAAGAATTTAGTGGAATAATTTTGATAATTGAAGAGGAAAACATAACTGAATCTTTTGTTTCCAATTGAGAAGCTTTTAAGTATATATATGTATATAAGTGATGGACTTTAATAGCACTTGAAGTTCTACTTATTCCTTGAGCTTGTGGTTCCTTTTATAGGCTTCAATGAGGTTGATGACAGCTATTTTGGAAAGTATTATGTGTCTAGTTGTCATGTGTCAGAATTGACCAAAGATCAGACTTTTTTAAACCATGAATGTTCTTGACTTGAACATTCTACATTTTTGCTTCTGAGATAACAATGCCTAATATGTAGCTTCTCATTCTTGATTGTGATGATCCTTTATTTATGCATTCAAACATCTGAGAGATGTGCTTAATGTATTCCGATTAAGACTACCTTTTGATTCGTGCAAAACATGTTGGAGAATGATGTACACATGTTGGAGATTAATTGTTAATATGCTAGAGAATGATGTTATCATTTTCGGGACTGATGTTAACATGTTGGAGAATGACATTAACATTCTAGAGACTGTTGCTAATATGTTGGAGAATGATGTCCGCATGTCAGAGATTAATTGTAACATGTTAGATAATGTTTATCATTCTAGAGACTAATGTTACCATACTGAAGAATAATCATTTATCACTTTTGTTTTGAGTTGTGTCTTGTAATATTTGATCTTTTGAAGTGTTTCTTTTGCTGATATGAGATATGGATATTCCTTGTAGATGTACCGGAAATGCATTCGTAATTTGCAGGAACTTTTCTTGCATTAACAAATGATTTGAACTTGCTTGATGAAAATAAAAATAAAAAATGTGCAGAACGTTCTTGGTTTTCCAGAATTTGTCAAGAACGTTATTGGTTTTGTTTTATTCATTTTTTTTTCTTTTTCTTTAAACTGATTTTGCTTGCATTGCTTAGTACCTATCTTAGATTATTACACTAAAAAATAGATATTAAATTAATACATCATTTAGAATCATAATTAAAATCTTTAATTAACATTTGTTTGTTTACATCAAAACATTAATTTGGAATTTTGCCTCAACAATAAAATCATTCATGAAAGAATTTGAAGTCATTAACGGTTCTATGTTTTGAAATAAAATACAACATAATAGGTATCTGAAACCAAATCAAACCAATCCAAAAATCATTTAAAGTATAGTTTTAAATTGAGTAAACTTCACTCAACAAATCTGAAATAGAAAGGAATCATTCTCATACTAACAAATTCCCTTAACCAATTTTAAATTTGCTAAGCGAATTTGATAGAATATAAATATCTATTTTACGAATTTCAACAATATCGTTTCTTATTCTAACTCTAAAATTCCCCTTTTAATTATCATTTAAACCAAGGAAAAGCTACTTATGATATAATACATATTCAAAGTACGACACTCAAATTCAAATTACAGTCATACAATGACATGTTAGAATCATCAACGCACAAAACTCAATGTCATACCCATTAAATATGCCATTTTCATCACAAACCCATCAAAGATTTCAACATATAACTTGCATCATCAATCCCCCTAATGCTCACATGCAAAGAGTGAAAACAAGAAATCACTTTCACTTTATTTTTAATAAGATTAGAAATTCTAAGCACACTCTAAAGAGATTTTTAGTGTTGGGGATTTCTTATTACCTTTAGATTGTAGAGAAAATGATGGAACCCAATATACATAATTTATTTGAATTAGTCCTTAAACTTGAAATCCTTGACTTCTTCTCCTTCTTGACTCTTCGTATTCTTTAAGCCATTTTCATAATTTCTCACTCTTTTCTCTATCTCAAATTACCAAAAAATGAAAAATAGAAAAAGGGAAAGATTGTGTTGTTTTTTGTTCTTCTTATAATTTGATGGAGGATGAGATCAAGTAGGGCGTGGGTGAGTGGATTATGTAACACCCTATAATTAATAATAAACTTTTTTTAATTAAGTAGAATTAAGTAGAATTTAATCAATGAAGAATTAAAATTATTTAAGAATATATATTGATAAGTTTTATAATTAATTTTTTTAATAGATGTTCACTATGATGTAATAATTTTATATCTATTTAAATTAATAATTAATATAAATTATAAATATTATATTTAATTATCTTATTTATTTATATAAAAATAATAATATGTTAGTATACGTAATTTAAATAATATTATTTTAGATAAATTTATGTGAATATACACATTAATAATTGATGTGATATTTTTAAGCGCATTTAGTTAATATTAAATGTACGTATAATTATATTTACTTAGTTCTAACTGTATCTTATTTTAATTATTTATTTTGGAAATAATTACTTGAATATATTGTAAATATTTTAAAATCTTTATTTTTATTATAGAAATGTTAAAATGATTTAAAAATAAATATATTAGTAAGTATAATAATAATTTTGAATGTGAGAATTTTAGTTATTACTAATATATTTTAAAATGACTACTTACTTAATTTTGTAAAGTATTAGTATTTCAATATTGATAGTGTTTTGGAAATGAAATTGTTTGAGAAATGTTAAAAAAATAAGTATTGGTTTGGTCTCAATTATATAGAACGTAAAAAAATGATAGGTTTGATATTTGTTTATAATCCTTGTGTATTAGATAAAAGAATGAAATCCCTGATTTCTTATTAGAAAAAAAAAAAGCAGCTACATAACTAAAAAGGAAAAATAAAAAGGAGCATTTGTTTAATAAAACACAAAAGAGAGCATCCAATAAAGAGAAACAAAGTAGTCGACTGAGAAAACAAGAATATTTGGTATCGCTGTTTATGTTCAAAATTTAGTATGTTACTTCAGATTTTTAGTCATCCCAATTTCTCTATAAAATCATCGATTTCTCCATTTACGAAATCATCTATTTTGCACTGTTCTCCATCATAGTAAGTTAGATTTGAGTGAAAATGAAACCAAAACGGCCGTAAGATCGCAATGGTTATATTGTTTGCTGATTATTTTCTTATCTAAGGTAAGTTTCCTTGACTCAATTTTGAAATTTTCCATGTAAGAACGTATTCTTATATTTTATTTTTGATGTTTACCAATAAATAATTGAATTAGATCGATTGGAGGACGATGAGTCAAAGGAACTAAGGTTTTTGGTTGTGGACTTGGATCAGCTTGTAAAAGCATCAAAACAAGATAAGGGACGAGAGAACATTTGATTTCATGGGTATAAGATAACTAATATGAATGGGAAGTTGTATTTTCAACGATTCATTTGGGGCTGACTACGTACGTCTATATCTTTTTGAGCGAGAAATTAATTAATGTGCAAATATGAGAATTGAGAGTTTAAATATTGGAATAAAAACACTTATAAAGTGTCTATTGATTTAATTTTCGTTAAATGTACGTGATATATGATATTATCGTGATATTAGTGTTTGACTTGATGAGATCATGTAATGATAAAACTTGGATGCATTGTGCATATAAGTTTATACAGCGGCCATATATAATTGATGAATGTGATGTTATGAACTTGTGAGGAATATATTCATGTTACTCACAAGTTAGACTAAATTGTGATGAATCCAAACCAAGCTAAGGATGGTGCTCACGATGGGATGAGTAATCTAAGCCAACGAGGAGATGAAGTCAATGCAAGGGGTATTTTTCGTGAATATTATCTTGTCATCATATAGATAGCATTTGACAAGCCTTGTGATGTTGGAAAAATACAATTGAATGAGCCTGATTGCAGAGGTTTGTTGTTGAGCCTTATGAAAAAATTGTTAGACATTAGGAGTATTTTGGTGGAGAACTCCTAAGTAACTTGGATGTAGTCCTTCAAATGTTGGGAGCTACCATGCAACACAGGTTTACCTCGACCATTGCATATGTATCTCAAGTTGTATTGAGGTGATCTGTGAGGATATAGTCAATTTAAATTGTCTATACACGCACTTATGCATGTATATATATATAATTGTCATGTCACCTAACAAAAAAGACATGTTATAAGCTTTTCAAGAATTAAAAGAGTATAGAATTGTAAAACTCAATGGATATTTAATATTTGGTGGTAACTTATTGAATATGGCATACCACATCTCCTTTAGTTTTACCATTTCAAATCATTTCAACTGCATCTTATTAATCAATGTCATATTTAATAATTTATAATATTAGTGTATTTGACAAAATAATTCGAGGAAATTTTGATATGGAAATGCTACAACTGGGGTTTTATATATATCACAAAAATTCGTCAACCAATCTAAAACTATTGAAAACTGCACAAAACCGAATATTAGATGTATTAGAGACTCCTTTTAAAAACCGATCCAACCTGCAAATATATATTTTAATACTTATATAATTTTTATTAGTAGGAGATTTTGTATTAAACTATTATTTATTGATTTTAATGGTTTTTTAATAATACTTTAATTTGATATATTTTTATTACTAATATTGATATTCATTATCTATTATTTATTATATTATTCAAAGTCATATTTTTTTTTAAATATATCTAATAACACAGGTCAATGGCTCATAAATTCATTTTCCTTTCCAAAGTATTTTTATGATTTCAATAGTTTATATTTAATGATCATATTTAATTCAAATAAGTCATATATATATAATTCTACATGTCAATGACTCATAAATTTATTATCTTTTTTAAAGTACTCTTTTCATTTTAAATGTTTTTAATAAATAGTCACATTTAATTCAAATGAATCATTTTTTATATAATATATTCAATCACTTCCGATGATTCATTCGTCGAATATCCAAAATCAATATACTTATACTGAAGTCTAGATACTTTGAATTTAAAATTATATAATCTATATATCGCATATCTATGATTTCTTGAAATATGGTCATCAATATATACTTAAAAAATAGTTTTGACATGTTATTGTGGTGTTTATTGACAATAATAGCGGACTACAACTACTCTAACAATAATGTTATCAAATGACACTTAATGTTTTAGGGTTAACATGTTAGAAAATATAAAACAAATTTTGTGATACAAATGCAATTCAATCAACATTAGTTTTTAAGGATGTATACAAGTATATATATACTAAATAATAACTCAAGGTCTTCAACATTTCCATTTCTCCCGCCAACCTCTATCTTGTATTAAATATACACCTATATGCTTATCTTTGGATCTATTTTATTAAATATACACCTATATGATAATTGTGATTTTTTTTATTTGATGTAAGGTATTTTTAATTTCTAAATTTCCCTTAACAGTTTTTCAATAAAGTAATGCTCAATTAGCTAACTAATTACAATTAAATTCATTCACAAACAATAATATATATTTAAGCTAACCGCTTACAATCTATTTGCCTACAAGAATAAACAACTTTTTGCATAAACTTTACTAAGGAATATTTTGCGCTAGGTGTTCCGAAAAATTCTTCTTATGAAATTTACCTTTTCGATATGGCTGAGAAATGGGTTTTTGGTTCTAACAATCACAAGATTGGTTCTAACAATCACATCATATTAGAGCTTTTTAGAAAAATCTAATTATCACGTCATGTAATGGCACAATGATCATAAGTATAAGAGCCCACAAATATTGCTTTTGAGTGTTCTAGCATTAAGGTTTAAAGTTATTTATTTCATCTACTTAAGTTTCAATGAAATATTGTCGAAATACTAGTTGGTTAGTTGCTCCTAATTAGTGATGTTACCTTTTAGAGAAACATAAATGACATTGAAACCCATTTTTGGGACACAAATACAGTGATACAATAGTCAACTTGTAGTTGCTCATAATATGGTATTAAAATCAATATCATAATAGTTATTGCATTATACTAGTTTGTAATTGTCTTTGGTACAACTTGTGACATTGCTAACTTGTGATAGTTGCTGCATAATACTTCTTTATTGCTTCATAATACTTGCATAATGCTTCATAATTCTTTATTTCTGCATAATACTTGCATAATACTTCTTTATTGCTTCTTATGTATTCTATTTTGTAATTCATGACAATTTCCTTTCATAGTTGATAATTTAATTTTCTAGGTTGATTTATTTTTATTGGATGATTTATAGTTGGATTTAAAGGAGTTATGTCTCATGTATGAAAAAATTAATTACTTAGGAAATGAAAACTCAAATTGATTGAAGAGGCATCAACTCCACAATAAATATTTATTAGACATAAATTTGACAAAACAAAGACAAAGAAACTTTCTCCTACAATGAATAATTTAATGTTGAGGATTTGAGACTCGTAGAAAATTTATAAAGTAGTATGAATTAGAGTTCTATTGTAAAATATTTAATTACAATCATTTTTATCCATTTAACTAATTAATTATTTCTAAAAGTAGATTATAATTGCCGGTAGCTTTTTATTACTTATAAAAGCTTTTTGTTCTAACTTTTTTTTAATGTTATTAAAAAAAAATTAGTTCAAGTATATATGTCATAGCTAAGTCAATGTTGTGTCGGAAGAGTATAACATCAAATTTAGTAATTAAAACAAAACAAAAAAAAGTATATGAATCTTGACATAACATTAACCAAACACACAAGATCAAAGTTTCAGGTAGAGATTATATTGCATATAATAGATACTTTATAATTAAAATTATATACCCTTAATATTGTAGATCTATGATCCTTGAAATATAGTCCTTAGTATTCTTATACAACAGACATCATATGTTATTGTCATCCTTATTGACAATACAAGTCACTATAAGTATTCTAAGAATAATGATCCATTAATCAAGATAACCTTAACATCAAATTATACATAAATGTTTTCATTCTTTTCTTCAGAGCTCTTTGTTTTTTATTTTATTTTAGATAAATTAGATGGTTTGGGGAACAAAATATGGAAGAAGGTTGGTGGAAGGAACACCATGATCTTGAACCCCTTAGAAAAATCCCATCTTCATCATCCAATATTGAACTTAATTCTCAAATTTATCAACTTCTTCTCAAACCATAAATTCCATTTCTCCAACCCTTTATTTAATTTTTTCCATTTGGGTTGCATTCACAAGTTCTTAGAGAAGAGTGATGTGGAGAGACTATTTCTAACCTGTTTAATCAAGGTAATCACAGTTGTTAAAATAAAATGATATCTTTGATCAGTATGGAAAAGATTATTGTTGATGACAAATAAATAAAAGTGATCCTTGACATGCTAGATCGAATTGGTCTTTGGGTCATCGATCTAGGTGATGACAAATGCATATTGTAGATCAAAGATGAAAAGAACATAAACAAAGAAAATTAAGTAGCGGCACCAAATGAACGATGATGAAAATTGGGATGTTAAATTAATTAATCAAACTAAGGGTGATATTTTGTTTGCTAAGTCAATATTTTGCACTTGAAACACTCTTTAAGGAAAAGTTGAGTGTGTCTGTATTTGAGAGAGAGAGATGAGTTATGAAGAAAATGGTTGGTGTGAGAGGGAGGAGTCTGCCACACATATATATATATACCAAAATTACTGAAAACCACGCAAAATTGAATAAAATTGAATATTATTATATGTATTAGACATTTCTTTTAAAAACCGATCCAACCTGCAAATATACATTTTAATACTTATATATTTTTTATTAGTAGAAGATTTTGTATTAAATTATTATTTATTGGTTTTAATGGTTTTTTTAATAGTACTTATTTGTTTAATTTAATATATTTTTATTACTATTTTATATTTCAAATATAATTAATCAATATTAATTCATAAAGTTAAATTTTAGTACTTTTTCTATATAATATTTTGTTTTAAAGTTAACTTAAGTTAGCGTAATTTCATAATGTTTATATTAAAATAATTTTTTATAAATTTAAATTTAGATAAATCAATTCAATTTAAACTATATTAATTTGAATCAGATTAACTTTTTTTTAAATTATCATCTAAATCGAAACAAACAATAAACAATTTAATTTTTGAATAAGATGATATTTTATTCTTTAACCAATTCAACGTGCACGAAAATCTCTAATACTGATATTCACTATCTATTATTTATTATATTATTCAAAGTCATATTTTTTAAAATATATTTAATAACACAGGTCAATGGCTCATAAATTCATTTTCCTTTCCAAAGTACTTTTATGATTTTGATACTTTTTATTTAATGATCATATTTAATTCAAATAAGTCATATATATATATATATATATAATTCCACGTGTTAATGACTCATAAATTCATTATCTTTTTTAAATTATGCTTTTCATTTTCAATGTTTTTAATAAATAATCACATTTAATTCAAATGAGTCATTTTTTATATAAAATATTCAATCACTTCTATTGATTCTAGGGATGACAATTAGACTCAAATTCAGTGGGTACCTGCAAAAAAAACCCACAATAGGTAGGGTAAGAATCCGCATAATGAGTATGGGTACGGTGACGGATAATTACCCGCAAAATTAAGCGGATATGGGTGCGGGTACGGGTACTATAGTACCCACCCCGTCCCGCACCCGCACTTATATAAATATATGATTTATTTATTTATTATATTAATTTTTAGTTTAATTAATTATTTTTCTTTATATTTTAATATCTATTAATATTATTGAACCATTACAATATTTATAATTAAATCAAAAGATAAACGTTTGTAAACTTTTTAAAAATTTGATTATGATGAATAATTAAATAATTGTAACTTTATAACTAATAGTTATATCTTATTAATTGTGTCTTTATAATTATACTTGCAACTTCTTATAAATTGTTTTTACTAATTTCAAATAATATTGTCGTAAGAATTGCAACTTCATAAAATATTATTATGGATATTTGAATGTATATTGTAATGAGTATCCATTTGAAATGTTTTGAGTTAGAAAATATTTTGGTTTATAATATTTTATGATTGAATTTATGATATTTGGATTATTTTTAAATTTAATCACAAAAAAATATTTATTTATCGATCTATTTTAGTCAAAGTGTGGGTAATGGATATGGGTACGGGCACTTAGGTACCCAAAGGGTTAGGGTACGAGTATTAAAGTTGATACCCAAGAGGTACGGACACGGGTATGTGTATTTTTATAAACTGCGGATATAGGTACGGGTACTATAGTACTCAACCCAAACCCTACTCATTACGATCTCTAATTGATTCATTTATCAAATACCCAAAATCAATATACTTATACAGTAGTATACTTTGTAATTAAAATTGTATAATTTATGTATAGCTTATATATTATTCTTGAAATGTGGTAAACAATATATCCTTAAAAAATAGTTTTAACATGGTATTGTGGTGTTTATTGACAATAATAGTGGACTACAACTACTCTAACAATAATGTTCTACTTGTCGAAAGAACCTTAACATCAAATGACATTTTATGTTATAACTATACATTTGAGGTATTTATTATTAATGTTGATGAATAACATAAAAAATATTGTGTCGATTTAGTTAACATATTATATAAAACAAATTTTGTGATACAAAAACAATTCAATCGACATTAAGTTTTAAGGATGTATACAAGTATATAGTAAATAATAAATCAAGGTCTTCAACATTTCCATTTCTCCCCGCCAACCTCTATCTTGTATTAAATATACACCTATAGGCTTATCTTTGGATATATTTTATTAAATATCCACCTATATGATAATTGTGATTTTTTTTATTTGATGTAAGGTATTTTTAATTTTTAAATTTCCCTTAACAGTTTTTCAATAAAGTAATGCCTAATTAGCTAACTAATTACAATTAAATTCATTCACAAATAATAATATATTTAAGCTAACAGCTTACAATCTATTTGCCTATAATTTTATTTGGATAAATATATTTTGTCTTTACAAAAATTTTACATTTTAATTTTAGTTCCTATAAAATAGAAATACAACATTTACTCCCTACAAAATTATCCAATAAGTACTTTTAGCCCTTACTGAAATGAAACATGTTCAATTGTCCTTCAACTTAAAAATATTTAAATGATTTTTTTCTAGCATATTTAGAATATTATAAAAAAATTAATTCGCAAAAGTTTAAAATTTTTAAACTTTGGATAAATTAAATATCAAATTTTGAAATGTGAAAAATGAAAGATAAAAGCGCTAAAAATACTGATATAGAAATCAAAATTTGAACACATTCTTTTGTAGATGAATTTTGTATAATTTTATAAATATGTTTAAAAAAGTTCATTCAAAAATATATATTAACTTAACAGCAAGAACGAAAACGACATACATCATAATTTTTAAGGGACTAAAAAATATATTTTTATTTTATAAAAACTAAAGTTGAATGATTGAAATTTATAAAGATTAAAAATATATTTAACCCATTTTACTCCCTACAAATCTTCAATAACAAAGAAAGCTATATAAAAATTGAGGAAATATAAAGAGTTTGGAAACTCCGTGAAAATGTATGAAGCAACTATTTTTTCTTCTATAAAAAGGTAGTTGTTTTTATCTAAAGGTATTACTAGATTAAATTTAGCCTTTTAATCTTAACCATTGATCCAAAGATTAACAAGTGTCTCTTTCAATCTCCTATAAAAAAATTCTTTTTCACTACATGTATGTATGTGTGTGTGGAGAATGCAAGAATATACCCACTAGATTAACATGCATTGGGTTGGAAAAGTAAGAAGGGAAAAAATTCATGAGTAGGACCGACCCATAGCCACATTAAGGAGGGCCACCGCACAGGCCTCCAAATTTTTAGAGTCCTAAAATATTATTAAATATTATTTGAATTACAAATTATTAAATGTCTTGCAATGGTTAAGTGGTGAAATGTGATGTTGGATTCAATTTTTAAGATTAGAATAAAATATTTGAATGTTCACGAAATTAAATACAACATAAAAATACATAGGTGCTATTTAAATTAAACCTTTTAATCTTACCTAAAAAAAAACTCTTTTTAACTTAATATGGACTATATATATTGGGAATGCTAGAATACACCCACTAGTTTTTATGAATGTGTATTTTATTAACATCGAACTTTCAATTTTTTTAGATATAACTTGCTAACCTACTTCTAAAAAACTAAAGGGTGTATTTTAACAAATACATGTGGTAGTTGTTAACATACACAATTATTTATTTGATGGAATATCTTTACAGCATACATCTTCGGGTGTATTTAACGATTTTTTAATTATAACTTACTAACATACTTTTTCTAAAAGATAAGCAGATGTACTTTATCAAATACCTACATGTATATATAATTGTCATGTCACCTAACAACAAAGACATGTTAGTAGCTTTTAAAGAACCAAGAGAGTAAGAAATTGTAACTCCATGGATATTTAAGAATTGGTGGTAACTTCTTATTGAATATGACATACCACTTCTCATTTAGCCTTACAAATTCAACTTATTTAAGTTTCATCTTATTAATCAATATCACTTTTAAGAATTTTTAATGTTTGGGCATTTATAAATTAATTTTACGTAAGGCATTGATATGAAGTTGCTATATAGCATTTTCAAAACTAATACAATAGGGGTCTTTTTGAGTTTCTTTGAATTTTTTTGGGGAAATGAATGATTATAAAAGGAGAATGAAAATCGATTTCTTTCTCAATATATCATTTTTAATCAAGTAGTCATTTACTTTTTTTCATTCTTTAAACTAGGATTCTTAGTATTGGGACTTCTTTTTTTCCATTAAAATGTTTTTTACTTCTTGTAATAGTAATATTCATTGCATGCCTCATTTTTAGTCATTAAATCAAACAAAATATAATGTCTTCTAACAAACTTTTATCGGGCCTAAATTATTTTTTGTCGTTCATAGATTTGCTAAATTTTGTGTTAGAGTCTCAAATCTTTTGTCAATATTTACCATATTCTAGTTCAAGGTATTATAAATGTTTGACTTCCTCTCTTTTTTTCATTTATTTGATTTCTCTTTTGACATCCTCAATAGATTTTTTATTAAATATGTTCATATAATTCATTTCCTCAAATTTCGTAGGTGCATGTGCACGAGCTTTAATTGGACTAGAATATCTTATCGGTCATAGTAATGTAGTTTGATAAGACTCTAAATAAAAAAGACCAACTTTTTTACATATGCTTATCTTTTACTAAAGAATATTTTGTAGTATGCGTTGAAAAAATTCCTTTTATGAAATTAAATATTTTGATTTGGTTGGGAAATGAGATTTTTGAGAAACAATAACTATCATTTCATGTAAAGGCACAATCATCTCACAAGTAGAAGAGATGCCAAATATTTCTTTTGAATATAGGGATAAAAGATTGATTAAATATTACCCTGAAAAAGATAAAATAATATATTAAGTGATTTTCTGATTTACTTGAATTCAAATTATTAGTTATTTTCTTCTCGATTTTCTCCTTAATAAATTTTTGTTTTAATTTTAATTCGACATAACATCTCTCAAATTTAATAATTAATTAAAATAAAATTATAGAAATACACTTTTATACCATGTGCTGTAACTTTATTTATTGATAATAAAAAAATAGTTGTCAACTTTCAAATAATCATTATATTAATATAATTATTATATATGAGATTCGTCTCTATTTGATAATACAATATTTGTTTCTGTAAAATAGTTTAACTAATTATTTATTTTAATAATGTATATATATTATGAAATTATAGAAACAATTTTTTATACCATTTATTGTAATTTATTTATTGATAATGAAAAATAATTGTCAAATTTCAAATAATTATTATATTAATATAATGATTATATATTAGATTGGTCTCTATATTTTAATACAATATTTATTTCTGTAAAATAATTTAATTAATTACTTATTTTAATTATTTTTGTCATTCAATTCTCTTTAACCTATACTGTTGATATTTGTTTTTTCGATTTGGACAATTGTGTTTATTTATTTTCTATGTTTTACAAAAATCAATGGTTCATTTCACGGCATGTGAGTCTATTCTTTTTCTTACATACATTCATGTATAGTTTTATACCTTTTCCAACAAGAATTATACACATTTTTTATTTTATTAAATGTTAATTAGTATATAAAATATTCAAGATATTATCAATAAAAGAAATATTATTAATAAAAAAAGATACTAATGAGTATTAAATTTCGTTCTTTAAAATAACATATTTAAGATATTTTCATTAAACTAACAACTTATGGACAAATGTTCAACATGTCACGAAAAACGGTTTGATCTATATGTTGAATTTGGCAAAACATGAAAAATACACTAGTTTATTTTAATAGAAATTAAATTGAAAATTTGACTAACAAATAATATTAAAATAATAAAAATAGTAATAAACTCTTTGAAAAAAGAAAATATATTTTGTATATTGTGCAACCAAAAGTTGCAATATCTCTCCTATGAGTAAGAGCAAGGGTTAAGACCACATGAGGGATAAAACAATTAATAAGATATTTTCTCATTCACTTGAATTCAAATTATTTAGCTATTTTCTTCTCTATTTTTTCCTTGATAAAGTTTTGTTTTAATTTTAATTCATATAACGTTTCTAAAATTTAATAGTGAATTAAAATAAATAATAGAGATAAATTTTTCTTTATTATTCTACTTTAAAAATTGTAAGATTTAGATAACGTTTTTATTTTATCGATCTTCCTTGGCAATATTCTTATTTAACTATTACACTATTTTCTTTTCGTAGATTTGATATATTATTTTATGATAATTAATTTTCACGAAAAATTTAATTATTATTTTCATATTGAAATTGAATCAAAGTTTCTTTTATCTGATAATAATAAATAATTTTCAACTTCCAAATAATCATTATATTAGTATAATTATTATATATATACACTCGTCTCTATAAGTTAATGCCATATTTATTTTTGTGATGTATTTAAATTAATTTTTTATTTTAATAATTTATATATATATATATATTTATTGTTAACCTATTTATTTTAATTATTTTTATCATTCGATCATTTCTCTTTAACGTATACTCTTGATATTCTTTTCGCCTTGGAAAATTGCCTTTATTTTTTTTCTATATTATACAAAAATTGATGGTTGGTTTCAGGAACTGTGAGTCTTCTTTTTCTTTTATAAATTCATAAATCTATACCTTTTTACAAAAAGAATTATATATATTTTTTATTTTATTAAATGTTAATTAGTATAAAAGTATAGTAATAAAATTTATTTTTAATCTGACCCAAAAGAAAAGTAGAGCAACGTCGACAAGAGGATGAGTAGCGCACTATAGAGCTCTAGATACAACTAGCAACATTGGCAAAAAGTGTTGCTTCCATACAAGCTGAGTCATTCCGTCGTTGTCGTCGTCATTCAGATTTTGACGAGGATGAGTCTAACGATGATGACGGCGATGAGTAGTATTGACTTCAGTGTCAATTTCGTATAGTAGTTATGACTACATATTTTGCTTAGACTTGTAGACATTACCTATATATATATTATAGTGATAATGTTGTTATGTGTATTTTGAAACTTATGCTAGTGACAATGTGCTTACGTTGAGAATTATGGTAGTGTAAGTTATCCTTATTTTGAAACTTGTAGGAGTTAGGATGTGTATTTTAAAAACACTGTTTATATAAAATTTCACTTTATTTTGAAAACGATGTTTTAATATGCTTCTAAATTATTTTAAACATATATTAAAAAATACAACAAACTGTAAAAGAAAAAACAAAAAATAGATTTAAATCATTTTTTTCATTACACACAAACATGTCATGGATAAAATTATAAATATCAAATATAAAACAATATAATTTGTCACATATGGTCCGTCAGTAATGTTAATTGCAACATGTCCGTCGGTAACTATCTACAACATTATCCACAGAACATCTATAAGTACGTTTATCCACGAAGTCTCGGTAAGTCATACTACCCACAGACAATCATTTAGTAAGTGTATCCTATTACTTTTCCGTCGATAAATATATTCCTACGAGTGATGTAGCTACAAACCCATGTTTGTGGGTAATCCATGCGTAATTTTTAGTTATCTAAAGACATGTCGTGGGTAAAGATAAAATATGCCGTAGATATATACAGTTTTTCTTACAGTGTAAAGTTTTGGGTTGAGATGTGGTGTCTAAAGTCTCTTATAAATCCTTGTTTAGCCCATTCCTAATGTAGGGCTCCCCCGAACTCCCCAACAATTTGAAAGACTTAAAAGTTAAAAACGTATTTTTATCTAATTTTTGGACAATGTTTATTTTATAGCCCAAAACTTCCTTTTTAGTGTGGTCTCTAAGAGTATTTTTTTCCATGAGAAATATGTGGAATAGAGCTCTAACAATTGCTCTATGTGGTTGGATAGATTTTCAATACATAATTTAAAATAGTATTGATTTATTGTTGTCATATTGTGTTTGTAGTCCTAACAATTGGCACTAGAGCAGTCATTTAAATTTTGGGATATTGGTTTTGATTACCTAAATTTTTGTTGCACTTGTGTGCTTGTTAATGCTTTGATTTGTAATCGCTTTGTAGTGGTGTTTGAATCTCTCACTTAGCATAACTTGTGCTAGTATGTCATTATTTTCTTAACCTAATATTTTTGGTGTTTGGAAAAACAAAAGGGAGTTAAAGGAATTAGTATAGGTTAGTGGAGGACGATGATTCATTTTGGATCATAGGTGATATCGATTTTGTTTTTGAATGAAACGAAAGAGATACAGTTATAACTTAATAAATATTTGGATTGTGTGCAAAATATTGATGTAACACCATGTACTATATGAATCTATTTAAAAACAATATAAGTGCTAATTTGAGAGAAATTAAATGAACTATTGAATTGCATGATACTTTTTATACAATTAATTGTTAGTCTATTGGAAACAATAGAAGTAATATATGTGTAGTGTAAATTAATAATGCTGGTGCCACCACTCCACCTTATAGACCTAATATCTTTAGAAAATGTATCTATATAATTTTTATTTATTTCGATGATACTCTAATTTATTTTTAGTTTGTAATTGCACAAGTCAAATAAAATCTAAAGTGATGCATGAGATGTAAACTAGATTTGATATTAGAATTTAGTGAGTTTGGATATTTTTTTCTTAATTGTTCTAAAGATATATTGCTTAATTTAATGAACTGAGTACATTAAAAATAAGTTAAGATAGAATAATATTGAATCAAGAGTAAGTATATCGAAATAGTTAAGAACTTGAAATTGAATTACTTGATTAAGGTGTTTAAGCTTATATGCATAGAAATATAATTGTTGCATGAAATAAGAGGAATCACCTAAAATCTTAGCAAATTACTTAGACGCAAGGAAATCTATTACTTGCTTTATGATATACTATAATCTACAATAACTATAATTACTACCTCTAAGTAATTTCCTATGATGTCCTGTCATTATTGTGTTAAAGTTCGGTTACATTAGAATTAACAAAATAATTATCATCCATTATAGGTATACTTTAATATGTTTTAATTTTGCTGTAAACAAGATATAGTGAAATCAAGATTATATATTGATGAAAATATGCGAAATTTATTGATTTTTAAATAAAATTATTAGAGTAAACACCAAATAAAATACATGATATATCACTCTTACTTGTACCATGGAAAATATGTACTTTATAAATTATGTTAATTACATGTATGTTTATTTTAAGTTAGATGGGTTTTGGTTGCATTTGATTCTATGATAAATGATTAAATTCTTTTAATGAGTCAAAGGTGAATGATTATGCAAAAGTGTGGGGCCTTATTCTAAAAGTTGTAAGCTTTTTCTAACAAAAATAATTGACTAGAGATGTAATATTTGATTAATTAGTATGATATATTTCATGTGGTTGAGATGCTATTCATTTAAATTCATTGCATTGTATACGCTTCATTGTGTGAAATTAAACCTAATATATGTTGTTAGTATGATTCTTATTCAAACTCATATTTAATGTCTTACATATAACTATTTTCATATAGAAACATATTTTCAGTGATTCTTGATTTATGGTACGAAAGGCACATTTTCCGTCACTTTTGAAACTAAACTCATTTGATTGAATTGATTATTAACAATTTAAACTACATTGCAAGTTGATGTATACTTCGGTGAAATTTTGATGTACATGCTTAATCATAAGATTTCTTGTTATTAAATCTTAGATGGACATGTTCATGATACCTAACACTATTATATTTTATGGATTATATAAAAAATGTGAGGGTTGACATGGAGTTTGAATCATATAGGAAACAATTCATATTTTAAATTTTATATTTTAAGATAAATTATTGGTTTTACTCTTTATTGAGCGTTGGTGTTATAAAAGGGTTGTGAAGCTATGAAAAGTTGGTGTTATAGAATGATCATACTCACATATGCATAAAATTAAGCTCTTTTCGATTATCCGTGTATGAGTGACTTATGAATGATACTTATAAAGTACAATATGTTATGATAGTTGATGTTATATACATGGATGTAAGATTGTCCCGCATACAATAGATATAACAATATATTTTTTTTTATTTTTGGATTGTATATGTAACGATGAGAGCATTTTTCAATACTTTGAAAACGTCTTGAACTATTTATTTGAAATTATATGTTATTTGAGTTTTATAATTCACTATTTTTTTTAGTGACATTTCCAAGAAATAATTAATGTTAGAAAACTTAAGAGTATATTTGGATTGCTCGTCACTCCTTCCATGTAGAGCAGCGTCATTAATTGGATTCCAATATGAGTCTTTGATATAGGGAATTATATTAAATCTTTAAACTATTTATTGTATATACTTACTTTTAAGAAATTATTTTATTTTATTAATTCATGTATTATAGCGAAAATATTTAGTAATTCTTGTTTAATTTTTGGTGTTACACCGAAATATATTTATTTGATTTCTCTTTTGACCTCCTCAAAAGATTTTTGTTAAATTTGTCCATATAATTCATTTTCTCAAATTTTATAGGTACATGTGCATGAGTTTTAATTGGACTTCAATATTCTCTTATAAAATTAACTTTTTTTGAATTTTGAGGAACTCAAACTATCATGTCATGTAACGGTACAATTATCACGAGTAGAAGATAAGCCAAAATATTTTTTGAGTTTCCTAACATTAAGGCTTCAAACTTTTATTTATTTCATCCACTTACGTTTCAATGAAATATTATCCTCCACTTTACCTACTTTTTGGGGTATTTTTGCCATATCTCCATGAAGATTTTCTTAGTACCCATTTATCATATTATTTTGTGGAGGTCTTACAAACTCTGTTGTTTCCAACAAATACTCCATACATAACATCAATACCAAGATATGTTTTTGACAAGAAAACAACCATACAAAACTTGAATATGTATCAACTTAGGAAAACTATGGTGCAACTATGTGTGAAACAAACATTTAAATATTGCTTAAATTTCATATGTAAATTCATTCTCGTACTAAGTAAAACATGATATTTTACCTAGTTCAAGAAATGATAACCACATGACCACCTTAGCTTGCACGGAGAAAAGAAACAACGTCAATCTAATCTTCTCAGGAGAAACTCCACTATGTTATTTATGATTTTTGTGATCTTTTACAATTTAACTAGTAATACCAAAAATCACAGCCAATGCCATCAAAGTTTATGGTCGACTTGATCTCAAAAGTGTTTGGTGTCACTAATAGAATTTAGAATGCACTCCTTCAAGTCATATATATTTGCGGAGTACTCATTAGAGTTTTCTCTAATTTTTTTCTAATTTTTTTTTGTCTCTATAAAAATAGTTTCTCTACTTTGGGGTGAGACTGCAAAACAAGTCGATGAGAAAAAGTTATTCAAACAAAATATTTTAGTTTTTAGTGGAATAAAACATTTTTTCAAGTTTTAAATTTTTAATGATATTTTGCAAACGTATTTTATATATTATTAAAAATTCATCCACATAAATTAAATATGATTTTTTTAAATATCATATTGTCAAGATAAAAATCTTTAAAATATAGATCTAAAAATTGAATATTGAATTTATTTTTTTAAATAAAAAAACATTTAACAGTATTATAAATATGTATAAAAATATAGGATTGAGCTCAATTTTTTGCACTTAGATTAGTAGAACAAAAATATGTTAAGGAACCATGAATTAGTACAAACCACATGAGTTCTGAAGTGGCAAAGGTTGCTCTTTATTAGATTCATACGAAAAGTGTTTGTTGTCACTAATTTCAAAGAAAATTTTAATTTTAATTTTCTTATTTATCAATATGCTGAATATCCTTCCTACGAGTGAGAACAAAGATTTGACAACAGACGAAAAAGACTCATTAAATATTTACCCAGAAAAGAATAAAACAATAAGAAATTTTCTCGTTCACTTGAATTCAAAGTATTTAGCTATTTTCTTCTCGATTTTCTCCTTGATAGAGTTTTGTTTTAATTTTAATTTTACATAACATTTCTCAAATTTAATAGTTAATTAAAATAAAATAATAAATAAATTTTTATATCATGTGTTGTAATTCTATTTATAATTAACTTCACAGAAAAATTTAATTATTATTTTAATATTTACATTTAAATTAAATTACATCTGCGGTCTTTTAACTTAATTTCAAGTAACGTTTTAGTTATTTATCTTCTTTTTTTCCGAATTGCTCGTTTATTTTAATTTTAAGTGACAATTTGATATTTTATGTTTTAAAATATCAATAATGTAATTTTTTACTGTACAAAAAAATCATCAAAATTTATAACAAAAACCCCATAAAATTAATAATCATCTTCAATATAATGTAAATTTCATCAAATCTATATCTTAAATATTCAAATAAACTCATATTTTCATCTCTAACAACATCAAATAAAAAATAAAAATATGAGTTTATTTAAATATTTAAGTTATGAATTTGATTAAATTTGCATTTTATTGAAGATGATAATTAAGTTTATGGATTTTGAAGATTTTTTTGAATTTTTATAAAAAAAAGAACCACATTGTTAACATTTTAAAATATAAAATATTAAATTTTTGCTTAAAATT
>JBBPBS010000577.1:10662973-10686877 GCA_037974835.1 Cicer judaicum
ATTGAATTTGGCAACACATGAAAAATACACTAGTTTATTTCAAAAGAAATTATGTTGAAAAATTAATTAGCAAATAGTATTATAATAATAATAATAATAATAATAATAATAATAATAAAATCTTTGAAAATAAAAAAAAATGAAATAAAATATTCTGATTATTAAAAACAAGTTATGAAATCTTATAATATTTAATTTATTATTTTTTTAGAGGAGTAATTAATTTATTCTAAAAATTATTAATTGATATATTAATATAATTTTTAAAATTGAATGATTTTAGATATTCAAATCATGAATTAATTGGGTTCGTTGAATATACAACAAAAAGTTTTAAGACACCTCCCTTCTTTTGTCTTCATCTTTTTCATCATACAAGAAAAGTTATTTAAAACATTATTTTGTTTCAAATCACCCTTCTATATTATTTATATAATAAGCGATTTTTACATAAATCAAATTTTTCATACGTTTTTTTCTATTATTTATAAATAAGCGATTTTCACATAAATCAAATTTTTCATACGTTTTTTTCTATTATTTCGTCGACTAAGACTAAGTGTGATGTTGTCTAATTTTTTTAATTTTATTGTAGTGTTCATTTTATTTAAATTTATACATTTACTTTATTCCACCACTATAGTTTTATTAAATTTGTACATACTTTTTTATTTTATGTTTTTATCCTGTGAATTGTAAGCTCTCTCATATATATCTCTCTAACACACACATAAATATTTAAATACATAACACCAACTAGAAAAACAAACTTATATTCCAAATATACTACTTCTCCAACCCTAATTCCCAAAATTTATCTCGTTTCACATAGTGGATCGGTAATCTATATTACTTAGTTTCACTATCAAAATCTCTCTTCTCTTATTAATAGAGATCCATATTCCTTAATTCCACTATCAAAATTTAATGCAATTAGATATGATTCTTTCAATTCAATTTAGCGAGCCTAACACCACCCTTTAGTTTGGTTTAATTTATGAACCCACTTCTCATCATCGTTCATATATAAGCATATGTATATTATCTGTTAATCTTGTCTTGGTAATGTCAGTATGCTTTGTGTTATTCCAAGTTGTTATGTTAGAAGTCAGAGATATTTAATGGGGGAATGAATTAAAATTTCAACATGTATAAAAAATTAGAACCAGAAAATGGTGATTTGTGTTTTATACAATTGTGAAGGTGACAAAATTTATTCATATCTTCTTTATTTGCAATTAGATGCATGCAACTTTGATTTGATGTGTACATAGTTCATATAATTATGGTGATTTGATGTTGATATATAATTTATGACTCAGTTGTACTTGATTTGAATTATAAGATTGACACCCATTAAATGAAAATGTTATCGTCGAACCATAACTACTAAGATCCAATTATTTCTAATTTATTGGTATGCATTAAAATTAAGAAATAAAAGTTATATTGATCAAAGTACGTAACCAAAGCTTAATCAATACTAGATAAGAAATCTTATAGTAACCGTTTTAGAATATTTAGATGTAACACATCTATCTCTTTTTCTTTTCGAAAGACTTTAATAAAATTTCAAAATTTCTTTTTGACATACAAATATTTTCGAAAGACAACTAAAATTTCAAAATTTCTCTCTAACATACAAATGTGTTTAGTAAGTAGAGACCTTTTTACTTCCATTGATGTCATGTTTCTAAACTTGTTTTTAAATTTAAATTTTGTAATTATATGATTTTTTAATATGTTATTGGCTATTTTTCTCCTAATGTAGTTATGAACTTGTATGTATGCAAGATGTTGTTCGTATATTTATTTATGATTCTTAATTATATATTATATATTATGTTGTCTATGTATATTAGGGTATTTAAGTAGCATATAATTAAATCTCGTTCAACATTAACTTAATTTTTCATTTCTCATGTTGGTGGAGGTGAATTTCAAGAGAAACTTTATAATGGTAATGATATTGACTAGTACCTCTAGTTGATCTAAGTTCTCAAGTGCATCCTTGACCGTAATTCACGTGGATAAGCGAGAATGAGAGAGAGATTTGAAAAAGGAAAACTCGTTTTCTACAATTCCAATTTAAGAGAGTGAAAAGTCAATACAACCTTCCCCTTTTTCTCATGGAAGTGTGAGCATAGATGGAGGAAGATATGAGTGGTTTATGTGTAGTGAAGAATTTTAAAGGAAAATTCAAAGGTTTCAAGCATAGAGACCTCAAGAAAGTTAGAGATTTTGGGGTCATCTATTCATGGGGATTTTGACACCAAGTTTGATTTGAGCTCATCATCTTCTCTCTAGAGAAATACCAAGGTAACGTGGAAACCCTAATTCTTAAACTTCTCTAGAGTGTGCTTAAGCTTTGTTTGAAATTATTGCTTTTCTATATTGATTTCTGCCTTTTTAATAGCTTTGTTGATATTTTTATATTGTTGAATTTAATTAAATTATGTGCTAAATTGGAGTTTTATAATTTTTATGGTGAGATGACATAATTCATGTAGTAAAGGGGACAAGTAAAGAAAGAAAAAGTTGCACGCCTATTGCGGGATCTGTGACCTATCTTACTTATATAAACTAGTACCTTTCATATAATTCACGCTTGAGCGATCTAATACAGGTTTTTAAAAGATTTTGAAATGTTATTATATATATAGTTAAGTATACAATTCAAAGCTAATAACTAAAAATATAAGTCTTAAATTCTATTATGTTGCAAATAAGTTTCATAGAAAAATTGATGAAAATACTTTTTCCATACTTAGACACCAAGTATGGTTGAGAACGTCATTAAAGTTTAATTTTATTTAATTATATAATTTATTCTTCAAAATTTAATGAATTTGATAGAAGAAAATTTAGTCATACTTAAAAACAAAAAGCTATAAAATTTAGGGGGTTACAATCTATAAATTGATGTACCATCTAGATTTAATCACCTCACTCTTTCATTTAAAAACTTCTCTCACATAATTCATGTTATATAAAGAGATCAATTCTAAAGAAGAATGCACAATACAACAACTCAAAAAATCTTACAAATTTAAAACTCTCTAAGTATTCAGAATTCAAAATTTTTGTTTTAGCAAAGGCACTCGTTTAACTTTATACTTAGTGTTTAGTGCTCTGTTTTAGTGTGAAGTTCATTGTAATCAATCCTTTTAGAAGAAGAAAAATAGAACTCAGTTTCACCCCTTTGTAAAACAGCCCAATAATGGTTATTCTGCCTCAATAACTAGTAGGTTATTAAGTTGGAAGTTGAGAAGACTTGACTTGTAGGGTCATATGCTGTAATTCAGGTTTGAATTAATGGATAAATCATTTTGTTTGACAGGGTTGGACGTAGCTACCACATTGGTATTGAAATAGAATAAATATTGGTGTATCTCCCTTTTCCCTATCCCCTTCTTTTATTTTTTTTCCTCTCATCTGTTTAACTATTCTAAGTATCCCAAATCAGATTTTTGAAAAGAAGTTAGTAAAACGACAAAACACAATTTAACTCTTCTTCTCGTGTTTTATCACTTTTAGATCAATCTTTAATATGTATCGATATATGTATCTCTATGAATGATTATATCCATCTTAGTATTGAGGACGAACAAGTAGAGGATGTTCATCAAAGGATGTTTAAATGTTTTGTCTTCTTTGGAGTGTTGACTTGTTTAGGGCATTGACTTTAATTAGAAGATACAAAGTAACTAAGAGTCAGAAGATTGGATGCTTGATGTGATTATTACACTAGTACATTTTAACCTTGTTACATCGTCGATATTAGATTGGTTGTTATACATCCAATGTAATAAACAAGGTGGTGGAAAATTTGTTATTATAATAAACTTTGTCAGATCTGTTCTAATTGAACTGTTCTAACAGTTACATTAAAAAAAATAAAACTACAAAAAAAAAAAATTGTAGTAAATTTATTATTATAGTAAATTTTATTAGATCTGTTCTAATTGAACTGATCTAACATACATATTAAAAATAAAAATAAAAACTGCACACACAAAAAAAAAAGCTATGCAAGAAAAAAAAGACAATAACCAATTTGTTATTATTACAAATTTTATTAGATTTGTTTTATTAGACCGATCTAACAAGCCTTTTTAAAAAAATTCCTAAATTAACCAAAGAATAAGAAATTACGCGCGTGAACCCTTTCATTTTGCCTCTTCATCCTTCGTTCTTCATCCTTTGTTCTGCAAACCCACAAATGAGTCACCCGCGAATCCAAACCCATTTTTTATCATTCTACCTTCGTTCTTCATCAAACTCAGCCACAAATTAAACATGTGCATCTTACCCGCGAAAATGTTTTCATCCTTCCACATTTAACCTTCATACTTTAGTGAAATCGTGAAAACGTGAATTAGCCTTCATCGCCGGCGACGAGTTGGTCTAGCGCAACATTTTTCTACTTCAGCACCGACGATGAGTTTTCTTTGTCTTCCTCTTCCATCTATAAAGGAGCATTTTCATTGAGAAGTGTTAATTTCTTTCACTATCGAGAAGGGTTTTTTGCTTTCTCCAGTAATTTTCTAATAACTCTTATTTGTTACTCAACAATCTAAAATCATTTCATTGTTAATTATTCTTATTATTCATCTTTAATTGATGGAGAAATTTGAAGGAGAAATTTCTACATAAGTGATGGTAAAATTTTGAGAAGTGATGATGCCTATAAAACTATAAAAGTGATAGAGAAATTTGTGTAGCAGTAGTTACCCCAATTTTCAATCATCCTTTAAAATTGCATGTTATGTGTTTGTGATGTTGTCTTTATTAATAATAAGTCTGCTATAATTTTTTAAACACATTTGTCAATTTGAGTTTGTGATTTATGTTGGTTGTTGCTTAATGTGTCCATACTCTTATGTTTGATTTGCCTTGATTCCATCTTGAATTGGCCATTGGAACTGTCTACTTCAGAGTTCATTCCGGTGATTGTTGCTATCAACAGAGATTATGTCGGGGTGTTATCACTTATAAGTTTAAGGGCCCCCATTTTTATTTATAATTTTTGTTTATCATTAATTTATCTTTAATATATCTAGTTACTCAACGTCTCTTTTCATAACTGTGTAAAGGTATTTTTCTTTTCATCTTCTTGCTCCATCTTGTGTTTTATATTTTATCATTATAATTATGCTATTTGATTCTATATTGAAATTTGAATATGTATTTAATATAACTTGTGAAGTATTGACATTGGCTTTGACAAGTAGAAAAATAGACACGGAGAAACATAGAATTTCAAATATTTTAGGACATAGTGGAGTGCACGCACACATTATTGAAAACTTTAGAATAAAAATTCATGATGCATATAATGACACCCACCTAACATGCACCTAGCTTCAAGATTTACAATATCATAATACATGTCCTGTGTCAATAATACTTGGTATTCTGAAAAAGTCCCCTCCAACAATAATGAGCATCTTCCTGATCAACCATGTCATAGTAGGATTCACATATGAGTTTGATCCTAATTTTATTTTTCAATTTTAAATGGCCACGTCGAGTTAAAAAAAGAAACAAATACATGTTGAACATGGGGACAGTTTTCATGTCAGTGTGTGTCCCTTGACTTATAGAATATATTATATAGCAAGTATTATGCGCCATAAAACAATGACTATTATCTATCAACTACCTTAGTTTACTATGGAGTCATCTATTATCTTTTCCCTATTGGTTTGATTCAACTTTCATGCTTTAAGGGATTGTTTAGATTTTTGTTCTGGGAGGTCAGTGATGACGACCAAATGCAGATACAATTCGATCCGTGGAATTTTCAGTTTCTTCTTAACTTTTCAAATACGTTTTGTTTATATTTCATTCATTCTAGAATAATAATGCAGGTAGTTTGCAATTTAAAATCACTATTTATGCATAATAGAGAATTGGGAGAAGAAGAAACATAGAAGAATTTTGCAAATTTTATATTCTTTTCTCCATGTTTTGTATATCCTCATAGCTTCTCTGGGTTGGTACTAAATGTGAGCACTCTCTTCATAGAAATTCAAACCATAACTTGCCACAAACAGACTATTCTTAACGTGAGGTCCAATACCAATTGGTTATGCCTTAGTTCTGATCTCTCTAGCATATGGAGCCAGTGATAATGCTAGCTTTATTTTATCTAAAGAGTTTTAGATAAAATAGCATATATATATGTTGGACAATTAACAAATGTTTTTTTGACAATTTTGGTAATTGTGATTTCTACCTTTGTCAATACATATTCGAATTTCATTTAAGTAGTAATGTCCTCCTTGAATTGGTAGAACACATTGAATCTGCAGGTCAACGTTGATATAGTTCTTTATGGCAGTGACAATGTCTTGACTCCTTATAAGTGTTGTAGGATCAGGCAAAATATTCTCTTGTTGAATGATATACCTCAAATTACTTCCTAGTCCATAATGAATTTGTAAGACCAAGCGACCATAATCTATTTCACTCATCAAGGAACAAGTTCCATGAGTTGACCATTGCCTGGACCAGAAATCAATATTATCTTGAGACATTGTTAGAGATGGTCACTCACTCACAAGGTCATTATAAAATGGAAACTGATTCATTTAAAATAAAATGAAGTTAATTTTTATCATCATATGAAAATAATAATTATAAAAAACCATTGAGGAAGATAAACTTACATTTGCATATTGGATCGGCATTGTGCTAACTAGCCAACAATTACACAGTTGTGAAAGTAATGGACCATTCTTATATGGCCAAAAACTAGGAATTACAAATTTTAAGGGGTGAGGATATTAGCATATTCTTATCATGCAAAATATTGTTGGCCATGTTTCAGCCAATAGAAAAAAGTCAAAGTTATAAGGTGGTGGTGGTGGTAATAATGGGGATGGTGGTGGAGGCTTGTTTTTTGTAGTTATTAGGATTGGTTTTGTGTTTGAAGAATGAAGGGAACGATAATGTTGGTAGTGTGGTGGAGGAGAAGATGATGGTGGAATTTCTGGGCAGGAGTCTACATGTAGGTGGTGGTTTGGTGGTTGGTTTGAAGAATGGTAGGGTGGTGAAGCAGAAAATAATGGAGGGATCGCTAGGCAAAAGTCTTCATCTGGGTGGTGGTAGGGTGGTGGAGGATAAAATATGGGTGGGATATCTGGGCAAAAGTCTAAATGTGGGTGGTCGTGTGGTGGTTGGTTTGAAGAAAGGTTGGATGGTGGAGGGGGAAATGATGCTAGAACGGGTGAAGGGAGTTGAGCATTTGTGAGTATGAAAATCACAAGAAAAATAAAGGAAGTCATTGAAGAGAGATAGGTGTTTTGCATTTGTTGCAATGGCAAATAGTGCACGATTTATAGAATTTTCAAAATGTGCTTTTATGAGGAGTAGGCGTTAATCTTGTGCATCCAATAAGTTCATTTGTGTCATTGAATTAACATTTAGATCATTTTCATCCTCCTTACGCTTAATATTGTCCAATAAGGGTTTGTAATCAATCTCGTGTATCCAATAAGTTCATTTGTGTCATTAGATTAACATTTAGGTCATTTTCGTCCTCCCTAGGCTTATTCTTGTTCAATTAGGGTTTTTAACCAATCTTGTGCATCCAACAGGTGTGTTTGTGTCATTGGATGAACAATTAGCATATATATATATATGCCACCAAATAGAGGAGCTTACTAAATAGCATATATATATGTGGATATATATGCCACCAAATAGAGGAGCTTACTAATGTGATTAAAAATAAAGTGTTGTTGGAGCTATCACAACAAAACCCAAATTTATTCATGAAGGGAAGTTGTTCTATTGAACTACCTATACCAGAGGATGAGGACGATGATATTCCAGAACAGTGTAAATTGTATGTTGATAATAATGATTTTGTAGTGGCATATGCTGATGCATACAAGTTGGGGCCCACCTTACACAATCAGTTGTTAGATAATGATATGATTAGGGTGCTAGTTATCAAGGTTTTAGATGCAAATGCTCAAGTACCTATACCCACTAATGAGGTGACAATAGTTGGACATGCTTCAAATACTTTCATTCAATGACCAAAAAGACTTTTGTGGCTTGTTTCTATTTACACTTGAAATATTTTAAATGACTAATTTTTTATCTTTAATTATTTAGGAGGTTGACATATGTATGAAAGTTGACGTTCCACTCAAAAAATCTGAATCTCAACTAGATTGTATTCAACAATTGTTGTTAAAGTCGATGAGTATATCATTGTCAATAGAGCTAAAATTGGAACATGTGACAAGTGAAGTGTTTGTTCTTGGATAAAGCTATATAGTGGAGTTATGTATGGGTAATCAAGAGTTGTGCATCACTATCATACAAATATGGTTAACGTAAGTACATTTAATTTGTAAAATTAGTCAAAAAATTAATTTCATTTATAACAAATACTTATTTTAATTTATTTATTTATTTTAATATCTTAGATATACGCATCGCCTTTGTATTGACTTGGGCAAGAGTGGCATGTATGGATTCATTGATCCATGTTTCATTCAGAGTGAATGTGATTCTATTGCGGCTCAAAAATACATACAAAATAAGTTGCATCAGGATCAAAAAGAGTGTTATCTGTTACCTTATCTCAACAAGTAAGTAAAATTTTATTATAATTTATCCATTACAAGTTTATAACATAAATGTACTTAACACTTTTAACTTTTTAAACAATGTAGTTGTCATTGGCAATTGCTCGTTATTTGTCCTAAGAAGAATATTGTAGTCTTCCTATATTCGTTGGGATGGAAACCAAATAAAAATATCATCCACATTGTCGATTTGTAAGTGTTTATTGCATTTCTAGTATATCTATTTCAAATGCACATTTAGATCTTTTTATAAATGACTATAATGGCCTTCTACAAATCCAATTAAACATTGTTGTGTTGGAACAAAATGGAAATGCTAAGACACAAGCACATTTAGATCTATGTGGTTTATTTGCTACAATAACTTTTTTTTTCCTTTATTGCATTTATTAAAACATGCTATTTTTTATTTTATTTATTTATATGCGAATTCATCTTTATGTGATTTTATTTGCTACACTTTAATGAATATTATATTTTTGTAGAGCTTTGGGTGAATATAATAAGTTGCGAAGATTAAGAAAGAACAAGCCCACATGGAGCATTCCCATTGTAAGTTGTTTAGATTATATATATATAGAATTTCAATTATAATTTATATGTTTTTATCTATATAATTTATATATAATATTAAACTTTAGTTCCAAAGACAACCTAAAGGTTATGAGTGTGGTTACTACATTATAATACATATGTTGAACATTGTATCTAGTGGTCTTGTTGATTCATGGATGCGAGTATGTGATAGATTTTTTTAAAGTTAGTATTAATTAACTACTTATGATTTTTATGGTCACATGATTTACATAACTTTGTTATTTCAATGTTTATAATTCAGATATTTGGAGAATCAAAACCATTCGAAGATGAAGAAATGATGAATGTCTGACAACATTGTGCAAACTTGATTATTGAACTAATAGAAAATGCTTGAAGCTCTTTTATTATTTTAGTATCTTTAGACTGTTAGTAGAAGATAATGTTTTTTTTTAACTAGTGAATATTATGTAGCTCTAAATTTGATAATTTAGATTTTGTAAAAAAATTATGACTCATTGTCATTGATTTTTAAATGTAAAGCTTCGAATGAAGTTGTGTTTTATGGTTGAATGAGAAATTCTAGTTAATAGTGTAATATGTGAAATTATGAGGATGCATATGTAAGGGGTGAAAATTATGAAGAAAAAAAATTAAAAAATTAATTATTTAAATCGATTAGCTCAATAAAATAAACAATTTTGAATATGACTTTTTATATTGGTTCAAATTTAACTGATGCAATAAATCAATTTTGAATTTGACTTGTTATATTGGTTCTAATTAATCGATCTAATAGATTAATTTTGAATTTGACTTGTTATATTGGTTCAAATTGAATCGATCTAATAAATCATTTTTGAATTTGACTTGTTATATTGGTTCAAATTCAACCGATCTAATAAATCATTTTTGAATGTGACTTGTTACATCTATTATTTTAGTTGATTTAATAATTAACTATTTATTACAACGCATTATGTTAGATCGTACAAGGAACCAATCTAACAAGTACATAGGAACCGATCTAATAAGGTTTTATTGCACAGAGGCTTATGCAATCACTTGTTTATCATGCTTATCAAAGACATACAACCAGGCACTTGTTAAATTTAGCAAAGCCAGACAAACAGACTTTGTTGAATTAATTAGAGGTAGATGAACAGGCGCTTGTTGGATTCATCAGAGGCAGACGATCCAAGACATATTTGCATTCGTCTGAAGTAACCGAAATAAAACATAATTGTATTTATCATAGGTAACACAACCAAGGTATTGCTTGCATTTCTAGAGACAACCAAAATACAACATTGCTCTTATCACCATTGTCAACCGAAGCTTGCTTGCCTTTTCAGAGTCAGCCGAAGCTTGCAACAACAAAGGTGTGTGTTACCAGACTTAGACTATAGAATAGATGTATTTTCTTTTTAAACTAAAATTCTGAAAATTTTAAATTTTATAGAAACTTAGAACATATTTAATCCAAGAATAAATTAAAAGAGATGCTTCAATAAAATTTTCATCAACATTGACAAGCAATGTCAACGTCGAACAATATTTGTATTAAAAAGAAAGGGTCGAATAATATTATTTTTTGTCCCGAACTAACCTCATCTATCAAAGTCGCTAGAGATGCTACTAAAATTAATTTATATTTTTGGATTGTTTATTGACTTATAGATCTTGCGGGATTTAAAAAAAAACGCTGCTGAAGTAGAAAAGAAAGATACTGATTATCTGGGGCGAAGCATGGTGTTGTGAATGATAAAGTATATGTTTATATTTAGTTACCTAAATAATATATATTTAGCTACCCTTAGAAAAATCAATTTGTCAAAAATTAGTAAAAAAAAATGAAAGTAAAAAAATTATCACTTGATAAGTCAATCTATTTCTCTTGTTTTAACATTTTCGATCTCTAAAATAACTACAGAAAAAATTTGTTAGCAATAAAAATTGTTAAAACAAGACTCATAATTAAACAAATTAGACAATGAGTTTTTCTGCAAATAACTTATTGGTTACGTTAGCTTGTTTAGGAGTATAAAATCAATTATAGATTATTTGAAAAAGACATGTTAGACACTTTAGAAGTGTAAAGATAATTATAGATGAATTTTACTCTTCAAAACATTGTTAAACTCAATTTTTTTAAATTATTATTAATAGTTTTTAATTTTTTATGACTGTTTAATTTATATTTTATGTAATTAAGTAAATGTTATTGTTAATTTTTCTACTAATCAATTAAATTTGATATATTAACTTTAAAAACATTCTTTTATATTTGGTTCCCTTGAAAAATTTATGCTAACTTCATACGATGAAATTAAGGAAACCGTTTTACAAAATCGTTCTACTAATTATAATGAGCTTTTTATTTGAAGTAATATCAAAAGCAATAAAAAATACGCAGAATAAAATTATATAATATAATTTATGTCTAATGGTCAGAAAACCTGCATTACATAGGTGTATATCACATTATCCTATAATTTTTATTTCGTTTTCTTTTTTATTTTTAATAAAATTTTAGCTTAAAATAGTAGCTAGGGCATAACCTAGTCATATTTTAGTGACTCTCAAAATTAATATTCTCTTTCTAATGTGGTCACATGGACATAAAAGATATTAAATGAGTTAATCAAAACCTTCTAACCGGCACAAAGAAAAGAAAAAAGCAGTGGCACACATATTTTGTTCTGCCTCAAAATTGTCAATTTGTCGACGATATATCATTTTCTTAGTTTTTCGTTTTTAAATAAAAAATTAAAAAAATTCTTAAATGGAAAAGAAAGGACCAATGATTATCACTCAGCCTATCATTGTCATCCATCAAACCAATATAAATAACTTAACATGAGGGATTTTCAACTTTCTTTTTGGGTTGAACCATATCATTATGATTAAAATGAGTCACCCATTTACTTCATTAGTCTCACAATCAATATTTTTTTTTCATACATTTCACATATTAAAAAATATTGTACATAATTATTTTTATTAGGGTGTAATAATATATTAGATAATACAAATTGTAAAAATAATTTATTAAATCATACCAATAGTACAAATAATAATTAATAAAATATTAAAAATTGAAAATAATTTGATTTTAAAATATTCTTTTCTAAATAATACTCATTGAAAGCCGGAGGGAGTATCACTTTAAAGTTAAAAAAAAATTCTCAAATTAATAAATTTTTAAAATACGTTAATTTAAAAATTCTCTCAATCATGTTAGTCTGGTCAAGACAAATTCTCCAACAAAATTTATAGAAGCATTCAAGAATTTTTCGATTTCAATGATTTTAATTCTAAAATTTTAAAATTGATGTCCTGCTCTCATATACAATTTTAAGAATTAAAATAATGATCTACTACTTATTTTTTAAAATAAGCATGATGACTCACTTGTGAGTAATTTGGTGAAGGAAGCTAAGATCCAAAAAGTAGCAATTTCCTCACTACAAGTTAATGAAGTGTTACCTATTTGTGATATCCACAGTACAAAAACCTCTTCAACTAATAATATTCTCAGAAAAGTTCAGAATAGTCTCTTTGGGAAATTCACCTTTTGTACATTGCTACCAGCATTTTGTAATTTGACAATGATAATTCCTTCTATGGGGAATTTTCTTAGAATTTTCAGCAACCACAATTTTGTATGTACTTATTGTTGAACTTATTCTACAAATCAAAAACATAATGTACTTAATTTCTCCTTCTTTGTCTTGGTTTCACTTATAAACTTTATTATTATAATTTAAAAAATACAATTATTTGATTGGTTTGAAAGAATAAATTGTAATAAATAAAATAATTTAACATAATGGTAATTAAAATTAAAAAAAATTACAGAAAAATCGTATTTTTAATATATACAAACAGATACTAAAACAGTTATATAGTTAATAAATAAGAAAAAAAATTATAAATAAAGGGTAAAACTAGTATTTTTAATATATACAAACAGATACTTAAGAAAAATTATATAGTTAATAAATCGCACGGACACTAATCGAATAATTACATTAAATGTAAAATAAAAATATATATATATATCAACTTAATATTTTCTTAAAGTGTTTCAATCATGGTTAGTATTTCGATAATTTTTAACATCTGATTTCAACCACTTATCAAACTACCTTGTGAATTTCTCTATAAATATATAAATATCTAGTACACCACAATTCTTTTTACATAATTAAAAGTTATTATCAAATAAATTATCTCTATATATAGTACCCCACACTCATTCCTACTACTTCCAACTGCCACTATAAATCACCTTGATTTTTTTTTCCTCATCATTAATCTTTTTTCTTTCTTCTTGTTACTTTTTCTCTCATTCACCAAAGCAATGAACAAGTTTAAGAAATCTCAAGTTCTAATTTTTTTCATTCTACTTCTTTTTCTTTCCTTTACACCTTTATTACCTTCCTCTCTAAAACTTACCTACTTATATTTCATCTCAAACTTCATCATCATTGCACTTGGTGCTGAAGCTGGTCTTCTTTCAACTCTTTCCAAACCTTTAGAAGACAAAACACAATCTTTTTCTGTTAACAGAAAACCCCAAGAAGCCATTTCTGAGAAAAAAGAAGCTTTCACCACTTCAAGTTTCTGTGCTGTCTCAGAAGATGTTGAAAAAACAGAATCTGAGAGGGTTGTTTCTGTCACCAAAGTGGTTAAGGTGCAAAAGGGTTCTTCAAAGTCTAGTATTTTCTTCTTGGAGAATGATGAGGATGATGAAGGAATGATGGATGATGAAATTGAAGTAGAAGAGGAGATTGAAGGACTTAATGGTCAAGAATTGTCTGCAAAAGCTGAGATTTTCATTAGGAACTTCTACAAACAATTGAAGGTGCAGAAAGAGAGAAATCTTGGATTTACCATAAAGCCTTCTAATCTACACACAATCATATGAACACAACAATACTCGTAGAGACCGAAAATAATTTAAATTTTAAACATATATTTGATCTATGTAATTATATTGTTTTTCTTTTAATCTTTGTAAAAAAGTTTTTTTTCTGCTGTGAATAAACTATATTTTATTTTTAGTTCTTGTTATTTTATTTTAATCTTTACTAAATTTGTTGATATTATAATTGATTTCAATAATATCTGGATATTATTTATTATAGTCTTTATGTAGTTTATTTTAGAAGAATTAAAATTAAATATTATATATTATAAGAATTAATTTTAATATAGAGATTAAAAGTAAAATAAACTACATTTATAAAGACTACATACAAATTTTAAATTTATCGCATAAATACAATTTAGTTATAGAATATGAATATGTAGAAGTTTAGGATCTCAAATTTAAATCCGAAGGTTTCTCCTTTCTCTACACTTAAAATTTATGAGTCTAATCATTAAATTTATTGAACAATAAAAATACAAATTTAAACATAGTTTAAAAAATTAAATATATGTCGGTGAGATAAACATACGTGTCGGTGGTTCGTACCTTAAAGTAAACATTAGCTTTTTTTTAAAGAATATAGCGTGATTTCTCTAGTTCTAAAAGAGATAATTAGTTCTGATTATCTATTAAGTAAAGAGAAACCATATTATTATGATATGATACTTTCTTACATTGATTTTATACAGATTTTGAACTTTGTAATTAAAGTTTCACTTAAGAGGATTTTAGTTGGTGATGTTTATTATATTTCACAAAACAGAGAAGAGAGGAAAAGGATGATGTCTTCTATGATTTATATGAAATCTAATTTATTTTACAGTAGTTATTTTTTAAGAGCTACTTGGTTTATTATTTGATAAATTCTTAAGTAATTAAGTAATTTGGAATATTGTTGGTACCAATATCCAAAAGTAAAATCAATACAAAATTTAAATTTAATATAAAATAATTCAAATATAAAAAATATGGCATTAAAAAATTGAATGTTAGGTATTACATATATCTAACAAAAATTGTGAAGTATCAGTGTTCACCTTATTGTTTTTAAGTCAAAATATTCGAGTGGACCATGTATAGAAAATATCATATTGCAATTTTTTTACTCAAAATATCAATTTGCATAAAGCATAATGTAATTGGATAAATTTTAAACAAGAGTGAATCACAACTTATGTTTAAAGTTAGTCTTTAAAGTTTATTAAATTAATTAAGAGTTTAACTGAAAAGGTTAAACTCTTATAATTTAATCGAATTTTTATTAAGATATAAATATTTATATTTAATGTTTGACGTAAAAAATTTAAAAAAAGAAAATTTGACTAAATTTCAATACTTATGTTGAAAATTATGAATCATTAGTATTTGCCGAATAAGTTCTAGCATTAAAGTACCGTTTCAAAAGTTGAAGATTTTAACTTTTATAGACTATTTATGAAGTAATTAATAATGTCAGTGATTAAGTTGATGAGAGGATTTTAGTGATTCACTCTTTCAAAAAGTTTTACCCAGATATAAGATGAAATGCTTAAATGGATTATACATTTATACATTATTCATTTTATAATACTTTAATAATAGCTCTTAATAAATATTTTTCTCTCCAACCAATATCTCAAAACAAACTATTAAAAATATCTTACTAATAATTTTATAGTACTTTCATAGTTACCCTTCTTTATATGCACCCAATTTTTATGGTTCACAATGAGGTGTTTATTACTTCTGAGTGTTATTTCATACCCAAATTAAAGGCTAATAAAGTTGAAAAAAAGAATAAAGGCTAATAATGATGAATGGAACCAGCTTTTATGAGTCGAAAATATTAGTAAGTAATCAATTTTATTTGGATGTGCTGAAGCTACTAACAAGATTCTACCACATGTATGTGGATCCTCCCATAAATTATACTCTACACTACATTTTCTATATTTCTTGTTAATTTCTCTTCTCTCACTTATTTTTTCTTTTACTTCAATATCTCTTTCATATTGTGGTGAAGATTCACTCACTTCTGTCACATCCATCTCTAATTTAATTTGGATGCTCTCCTTCAAATTTACTTTTACACTCTTTTCATTTTCTATCTCTCTCATCCATTTTATTATTTCTCTTATTTTAATTTTTTTTTAAATAAATAAAGAGAGATAGTGTTAAGAGGATTTTTTTTATCTTATAAAATACGATAAATTTCACCGTAATTAATTCAAATAATTATTATAAAATACAATAAATTTTACTGTAATTAACTCAAATAATTATGAGATATTGAATTTGAACTTAAAATAAAACGTTTAATCTAATAATATCAGTATTTGTTGAGTTATGAGTTAAAGACAACGTTAAGAGTAATTTAGTGGAGAGAATCAAAATCTTTTATTTTTACATTCAAATTCAAATGATAAATGACTCAAATATATATCAAGTCATATTTCTTCGACTAAATAAGCAATTTAATAAATCAATGAATTACTTTATAAAATTCAAAGCATTAGTCAACTTAAAAATTGATCTCTGCGAATAGTCAAATACATTTCTAAAATTATAAAATATCATTTAAAATGTCTTTATGTTAACTTATGCTGTTAGTTGAAGACTAATTTATTTATAAAATTCAGATTATTTTATGAATAAATTCCTCAATAATTACAATAGAGTAATGATTAATATTTATCAATAAATTAATTTCTAAGAAAGCAATATTTCATAGGATAATTAGTCTCTCATGAGATAACATTAATGTGAGGTTGCTTACAGTTATTTTTATTTTATGACTCTAAATTTCAAGTTCAAATAGTAATAGGATTTTTTAACCCGACCTTAGTAAAGCCCGCACCTATGACAGATTAATGTTATCGGGCTTAGGGCTACCCATATGACATAAAAAAAATAGTATATATACATTATTTTAAAAGAAAGCATGTAAAATATTTTAAAACAAAAAGAAATAAAATATGTAAAATGTCAACAAATTTTATATTATATTTAAAATAATATTAACAGTATTTTAAAAAAATGCTATAATATATTAAAATTTAAATAATTTAAAAAATTAAAGTACTTAATACTAAAAAAGTTTAAATAAATAACTTTAAAATGATTAATTGATCCGGTAGTATATTTTTTACAGCCTTAAATTGGTTGAATAGACTGTTTTGACAGCTCTATTTTTATTTGTTAGTAAAAAGATGTAAGACAAATAAAATAAATTATAATAAATGAAAATATAAAATGTTAGATAATGATGATTTATTTTTAAAAATAATTATTTTTTATTTTTATTCTTTCTAGAAGTACAGATACTTATTAACTTTAAGAACTATTATCATCGTAAGTAAAATTAATACAAATTTTAAAAAATAAAAATTATATTATATCTGGAAAATAAACTTACTCTAAATTTTATAAATCATTCTTCCATGAAATTAGTGTGTTTGAATTTCAGATAGTAAAATAAAAATTGATTTTGAATTAATAAATATTTAGTAAATGTAAAATAAATTATATATATATATATATATATATATTACTAGAAAAATCTAAAGACGGAATTAGAGACGGAAAAAAATTTGTTGAGAATGATGTAAAAAATTTTATGTTTGAGAAGAAATTTAGAGACGGAATACCCCGTCACAAAGTTAATCTGTCTCTAAATCCGTCTCAAGCTTTGTTTCTAAAAGTCACACTTGCACTCTAAAAATAAATTTTTTTTATGGAGACAAAATGTAGAGACGGAACAATGACGTCTCAAATATTTTCTGTCTCTAAATTCCAAAGTTTTTCACATAAAATTCCCTCCAACTATAAAGTAGTTTCCCTCCGTTTAAAATTTTCTCCAACCCTCCAAATTTATTAATAATAATAATAATATATTATAATTATTTCAATAATATATTATAATTATTATAATAACAATAATATAATTATTATTATTATTATCATTATTAGTAGTAGTATGATTATTACTATTATTATTATTATTTAGAAAAATAAAAATCCAATTAATATGTTAAGATGCTAACAAACACAGGTTTTCATTTTTCTCCACCCCTCCACCTTCACTAAGCGTTGCAGAAATTTTCCTCTAAACTCTAACCGCATTTTTCTTCCTAAACCCAAAATCTCGCCTTGTTTCCAATCAATTGGTGTTGCTGTTTTGCGTCCACTACTACTCCATCGTGGTTTTGTTGGGTTCCATTCTTTTTCTATTTTTTGCATCGTAAAGTTAAAGGTACGTTTCTGTCATACTACATTTATTTCTTTGCGTTGCTTTTTTATCCTTATTTATCCCTCTAAAGTTTCAATATATTTTATATTCAAGCTCTATTTTGTCATATTCCTCTTTCACCCTCCGTGTTGAATCCCTAAAGTATGCTTATGTCTCTTAGCATTTGATTCCTTTGTCAAAATTTTAACCTTCAATAATTTTTTAGATAGTTTTGTTTACTTTAATAGATTTTTCATTAAAACACTGAGTAGTTTATGTTTTACAAGATTTAGGATGTATTTCTTCTATTAGATTATATATTAAAATTTCATTTTGTGTTCTTATTTGAAATTTTTTTGAAGTCTATTAGATTGTTATTTAGTAGTTTATTTTTCATTGGGTTCTATTTTATTTGTTTTACGTTTTATTTGTTTTTTACATTGTTATTTGTTTTCATTGGGTTCTGTTAGTCTATTACATTGTTATTTGTTTTATTTGTTTTTCATTGGGTTCTTATTTTTCATTGTAGTTTATTTAGATTGTTAAGTTATATATGTTTTAATAATTTGAAGTTTGTTATGGGTTATGTCATTGAATTTATAGGAATGATAATTAAGGGTGTGTATAATAGAATATTGATTAAGATCAACAACATATTTGAATCTGTTTTACTTTTTCCATTATATTTTATTGGTGATGAAACTTAGGCATGAGGATATGTTCAAAATATATATTATTTAGATTGTTAAGTTTTATTGGTAGGCATGTGGATATGTTCTTATTTTTTATTGTAGTTTATTTAGATTGTTAAGTTTTATTTGTTTTAATAATTTGAAGTTTGTTATGGGTTCTTTTTTTTCTATGATGCATTGTTAAATTTAGCTGCAATGTCACTCTCAATCATGATTTAGTTAAGCCTTATAATATTTTATTTTTAAAGAAGAAAGAAAACTATTTTTTTTTTTAATGATACCTTAGTATGCTCTCAATTAATTTTATATATTTAAATTATAAAAATAATGTTACAATTTTATAAATAAACATAAAAAAAATAAAACGCTTTCTATATGCTTTTAATCACATATTAATAATGTAATCAACGATAAAATGATTGGTGGGTTGTGATTAAGACCAAGGCACGAAACACAATTCAAACAATAGGAACTAGTAAGCTGGAGAAAGATATTCCGTACCAAGATGAATCAATCCAACAATCACATGTGACAATTGTAAATGACAATCTTGAAGAAAGTCTTGTTGATTTTGTTGGAGAAGTTGAGGAAGCATATGGTCCTTTTTGGAATGAGATTAGCTTTGAATGGGAAGAAGAAGAAGAAGAAGAAGAAGAAGAAGAAGAAGAAGAAGAAGAAGAAGAAGAAGAAGAAGAAGAAGAAGAAGAAGAAGAAGAAGAAGAAGAAGAAGAAGAAGAAGAAGAAGAAGAAGAAGAAGAAGAAGAAGAAGAAGAAGAAGAAGAAGAAGAAGAAGAAGAAGAAGAAGAAGAAGAAGAAGAAGAAGAAGAAGAAGAAGAAGAAGAAGAAGAAGAAGAAGAAGAAGAAGAAGAAGAAGAAGAAGAAGAAGAAGAAGAAGACAATTACGAAACAAATATCTCAACCAACACCTTCCCTATCTCCTCATTTCCAAACTAGACTAACACCTTCCCCACTCATTCATCCCCAAACTAGGCATGCACCAACCATATCTCAACCGATACAAAATATCTATGTATCAACCCCGTCTCATTGTCAATCTCACACTCCTCCTATATATGTCCCATCTCCTCATTCCCAAAGTGGGACATCTGTAGATATGCCACATGATCCTTCCATCGATGACGGGTCACAAGCTAACCCAAACAATAAGGTATCTTCTTTAACACCAGATAACATCAAGTGGGGTTCAAAGGATGTAGATGGAAGAATTTGGATAAGATTGGCACCTGGAAATAAGTAACTTTAATTTTATACATGTAGTTCTATAGATGCATGTATTAAATTGCCTCTAACATAGTTATTTTTCTTATACTTTTAGCTTTGAACCAGAATCCATAGTGAGAGGTGTTATCACAAAAATATTCAAGGAAAATTTTGGAGGGGTGTGGTCATGTTGGAGTAGTGTGGATGACGACACAATGTGTGCTTGGTTAGAGGACTTTAAGGTATTTGCATAATTTCTTATTAGTGCAATTTAGGTCACCACCACTTATTCTATTATAGTGCAATTTCTGATTTATTTATTTATTTATATTCATGGTTATAAGACAATTCTAACTTCCTATAATGATTATGTGTTTTAGATTACAACTTTTTTCAAAATCATATTTCTTGAGATGTTTAGTTATTTTAATGTCTTTTGGATCTGTTCTTTATGTTTTAATTTAATACTAAAGATTTCTTTTTAATAGGCAAAATACAAATGGTTGTAGAAAGATGAAGCAAATATTAAAAAAAGCTCTGTTCAAGGTGCGTAATGGTGAGGATATAGGTGATTGGATTGGGGAAGAAAATTTGGAACAATTGAAAGCTCAATGACAAGCTGAGACATGGCAAAAAATTTCTATGATTAATAAGAAAAATAGGCAATCTCAAGTTGGACACAATGTGCATAGTGGAGGATCCATAACTGCAAGAGAACATGTCAAAAAAATGGTTAGTAATCATATTTATACTAACATAATCTAATTGTTCGAATGACAATTTACTCATATTTATACTAACATAATGATTGTTGGTTTCTTTTTTAGAGGGTGGAATTGAATAGAGAACCAACCAATTTTGAAGTTTACGAGCGACTTCACATGCCAAAAGGGAAACCAGATGTGTGGTTTAATGAAAAATAGGCTAAGATAGTTGTATGTATACACCATCCTTAAAGTAATGTCTTTACCAAATATAAATATAGATATAGATATATATGTACTAATGGTAACTCTTTTTTTAGGAAATGTACCAAACTCTAATGTTTGAGAAACAATCTCATAATGGCGAGGGTAGTAGCCAACTGTTTGATAATAGTATATACATGGAAGTTGCTGGAGGCATTAACAAGAAATGACGCATATTTGAATTAGGATCTCAAGCTGCAACAATCAAAGCATTCATAAAATCATCGTCTATAGTTTGTGATGTATCATCAGAAAAAGTTGTTGCTATGGAAGCTAAGATTGAAGTTTTAACGATTGAACTTGAACAAAAGAATCTTGAACAAGAAATTATTAAAAAAAAGATGGCACATTGGGAGCGGATGTTTGAGAGTATTATGTCTCACTGTAATCAAAATTCTACACTTCAACCGGAAGGAGAAGGTGATAATGGAAATGAAGATATTGGTGATGATATGGATGATAACCTTATGCACTGATTACTTCCATTTAGATATTTTGTTAAATCAAATATTATTTGTTATGTTTTGAACTAATTGAAAGATTGATTGCATATGGTGTAGTGTTAATGTTTTTTGTGTGAAAGAGTTATATGAACTTTTATGAAATTGTTGTTAAATTTGTGTTGATCTAAATATAATTTTTGTGAGAATCTAGTGTCATATATATGGAATTTAATATTTAAAAATTGATACTTAAATATTCAGGTAGAAAATAATTATAGATTTTTGGGAGATTAATAAAAAAAATTGGAATATATTAGAGACGAAATATACATTTGTCTCCATAGAGACAGAATGCTATAAGCTAGAGACGGACTAAATTAAATCCTATTGGAGACGGTAATGATATATCCCTCTCTGATAGAGACGGTCATACTCCGCCTTTGATTAGAGACCGGTGATAAAAATTCGTCTCTAACATTTTAGAGACGCGAAAACCAACCACAGAAACATATCCGTCTCCAAATTCATTTATATACTATTTAGCGACGGAATTTGTTAAATTTATAGACAGATTATATTCGTCTCCATTTTCGTTATTTCTAGTAGTGATATATAAGTGAATTAGACAGTAAATTTAATGCTAAAGCAATTTTATATACCAAAAAAACTATAAATTTTGGCAATAGATTACCAATAAATCTATAGGCAAAATAATCAATTTTACTAAAGTGAAACTACACATACATTGTTTTATATATTGTGTTTGGTGGGCGAAACGGTCAAATTTTATAAGTAGCACTTCAGTATATCATGCCAAGCATTTGAAGTATACTTTTTGTTTACTATGTTCAAATAAATTTCAGGTTTTTCATTGCTAAATTTAGAGAATTATTCCCTATTAATAAATTACTGTATAAACCTTAATTTGCAACCTAAAATTGAGAAATTTTAGGCAAAATTTTGTATCTCCACTAAAAATAAGGGTGGTCCATGTTATTTTGGTGTTTTCTGAAGGGTCGGTTGCCTAGAATGTTCGTTATGATTTTCTTTTTCTATAGTTTATATTTTAAATGTGATATCAGGTTGAATTTCTTTTCACCTTTAATCTCGTACATAAGTTTTATTATATGTTGTCACCACATAATATGTAAGATATTATTTTTAAATTGCATTCAAAGATTGAAATTTCAATTTTGCTATGATATGTGGCCAATGTGTGATGAAGAGAAGGAGGGGTCCAAATATATATGAGGTTGTAAAGATCCTTTCATGATTCTTCATGGATTATTCCCACTATTCTTGAACTCCTTAATTATGAAAGAAGGTAGAACAAATAATTTAAAAGAAAATCACCAATTTAAATTTTAAAATTTGTGTCAGATAATCACCAATTTAATGATTTATAAAAATGAACAAAAAAATTATTTATAAAATTGAAAACTGTGTTTTAGATGGTAAATTTAGTACTAAATTTTATATTAAAATTAACAAAATTTAGAATAACTTATAAAATTAAAAATCGGTATTTTACGTCGGTAACATGTACTTTTTAAACAACTTAGGAAAGACAAATTTAGTCCAAGAATGTGATTTTGACTCTTCTACTTGCAAACTAAGAAAGTTAACGGAAAAAAATAATATAGTTTAAGGTTATGTTTAAGAGAAAGAAGAAAATATTTATTTTTATTTAAATAAATTTGAGAAATTATTAAATATTTTTTAAATCAATAAAAAAGTTGAATGAAATATTATATAATCATGTATTATATTCAGCGATAAAGTTAGATCAATAAAATGGTGAGGACAAAAAGAAACCAAGCCACAATCAATCAAACCATGATCACTAGCAACTCCTATCGCTTTCATTCAATTCCACAATTTTACTTATAAAAGACAATATATTCCTATAAATTATTTTGACTAAAGATATTTCTATAAATGAAAAACTATCATTTTCCAATAATGGATTTCAGCCACCGACTACATTTCGAGATATTATATTTTGTTTAGGGAATATTATAACTTTTTTAATTGTATTGTTTGACATTTAAAATAAATTATTATATAAGATTTTAATTAAATATTGATGTTGTTAAATTGAATATTATATTATGGATTTGATTCAAAATCTTGTAGTTGTATTTAAGTTTCTTTACTATTTTATCTATAAATTAAAAAAGTTAAATTATTTTATTTACTACTTTATTCCTAAAAAGTAAACTTTATTTAAAAAAAGAAAAACATCCCCAGCTAATTATAAACCTTGTTTTAAATTACTCAATCTATTT
>JBBPBS010000577.1:10686950-10702735 GCA_037974835.1 Cicer judaicum
AGGGAGATAAAAAAAAAATCAGAGTTGACCAAATCTATATCCAAAATGTTACATTAAAAAAAATTATATACAAAATGAATTAATACATTATATACATTGCATATTTTTAATATATGTAAAAATTGTAAGAAGAACTTATAATATATAAGAAACATAGATAGTAATCAGATTCATTTATTAAATAACATTACATAATTTAGTATAGCTGCAGCCTCAGAAGAAAAAGTTAGTATAGCAATGTAAAAAGTTAAAATTAAATCTAAGAATTAATTATGTAACCGTTAATTTTATATAAAAATAATTTTTTTTAAATAATAAATTTTACTATAATTAATTCATATAATTTTGATATTACAGATTCAATTTTAAAATAAAACGTCAAACTTTCATATTTGTGTGAGATTCAAGAAGATGGAGGCCACAGTTACTCTGCTTTACACACTAAAATGAGTCCATAAACTTTTTCTATAAAAAATTTCAAACCCAACTCTTAAATATAACTTAAATGTGTACTTAACTTAGATATTGATAATATAACCCTTAATTTAAATAACTTGAAGTGAATGTTAAGTAAAAACAAAACTTTAAAATGAAAGTATTATAAAGGAATTGATATTCATATTTGATTTAGTTTTAGGAAATAATTTTCTGTATTTAAAAGTTAAAAAATTCAAAAAGTTGTTTGATAATTTCTTTTACAAAGAAAATTGATCATGATCATTTTTATTGATGGCATAAATATGTAATAATATGAAACTATTCTTTTCTTGTAGATTTACTAGATGTTTGTGCTCTTTTATTTTACTTTTAAATAATTTTAACAAACAAATTTTTTTAATTTTCATTGCTCCAAAATAATTTTCAAAATTGATATTACCAAACATTTTTTAGTTTTGTTTTCTTTTTAAAAACAGTTTGTTAAATTTGATTTTGAAAATGGAATATATTAAAAACTAAAATTCGAAACTCATTCAGACAATCCCTTAATAATGTGCAAACATAATCTATATAATGTCGTTCAGGAACACAAACTCTCAAGACAAGTAACACAATATAACACATTTTGGATGTCGTAATTCTAAAGATATTCACAGTATGAATTCATCCAAGGAAACATGAAATGCCGATGTTTTTTTTTTACTTTGGCTGACATCTCCTCTACAACCTATATCTAGAATTAGAGAATAATTTTTTTTTAATATTATTTTAAAATTATCTCTTGAATACGATCACCAAATTATTTTAATAGATTACTCTAAAATTAATGGATCCGAGTATTAGGTCGATACACTTAATTAATATAAATAAACACAAATTTAAATAATTGCAATACTCCACGTCAAGCTAGTGAATGAATATCTATCATTCCCATAGATGGATGTAAGTTGATTGAATTGTTCCATTAGTAAACATTTTTGTTAACACATTTTTGTCGGTATATTTCAATGTGTTTGTTTATGTCATCTTTTATGAGTAATACTAATGGTCAATTTTTTGTCACAAAACAACTTCATAGGATGTTCACTCTTTATCTTCAAATCTTCAAGCACAATTTTCATCCACAATAACTCACAAATTCCTTATGTCATAGTTCTAAATTCTACATCAATGTTTGATCGTGCCACTACACTTTGTGTTTTACTCTTCCAAGCAACTAGATTCCCACACAAGAAAGTGCAATAATATGAAGTAAATCCTCTATTACTCATTGAATCTGCATAATCAACATTAGAGTATGGCTACATAGTTAGACTTCTACCTCTTTTAAACAAGAGTCCCCTCCCTAGAATGGTTTTGATATATTGTAGAACATGTCTATAGCTTATAAATGTCTTGCTCTCAGGTCATGCATGCATTGACTCATCGTGCTAACTACATAAGTCAAATTTGGCCTAGTGTGTGTCAAGTAAATCAACTTTTCCACTAATTTTTGATATTGTACTTTGACATTTTCCTCCTCATAACTCATCCTGTAATTTTGTTCTATGCGAACGCTCGATTGTTTGTGTCACAACATAAAATTTTGAGTGTTTCTCGAACTCAATAGAATTGTCACCAAAGTTTATTTTAATAGGAAAAACATTAGAAAATCCTTAAAAACAGAAAAATGATCTTTGAAACTATATTTAAGGTTCGTAAGTCAGTTATACATAAGGAATGTATTAGAATCATACGTTAAAAAATGGTTATCTGTAACTAATTAAGCAAAAATTTATGTTAACTTTAGAATATTCGTTTCTCCTTATTAGTTACATGTGAATATAATTTTTGTATAAATGTGATGCTGAAATAAAAATAAAAATAAAAATAAATAAATAAATAAAAAAGTGTTAAAAAATTTCATCAAAATTTTCAAACAAAAGCCATCAAATTAATAATCATCTTCAATATATTGCAAATTTCATCAAATGCACAACTCAAATATTCAAATAAACTCATATTTTCATCTCCAACAACATCAAATTCATCAAATAAGGAATGAAAATATGAGTTTATTTAAATATTTAAGTTATGAATTTGATGAAATTTGCATTATATTGAAGATGATAGTTAATTTTATATGTTTTGTAAACAAAAGGATAACATTGTTGACATTTTAAAACATAAAAGATCAAATTAAAATTAAAATAAAGGATCAAATCGGGAGAAGAAAAAAAAGATAAAGTATTAAAATGTTAACTGAAATTACGTTAAGGGACCGCATGTGCTATTGAGTCAGTTGTAAAAACTTGTATCCTAAAAGTCCAATGATTAAAAAGATGTCACATCTAGTTAACCTATTTAAAATGATTTTCTTGATTAATTTGATTGTGAAAAAGAAGTTTAGAACTATGAAGTTGTCATAACTTGTGTCGTAACAACTCAAAGATTAAAAAGTGTCACGTTTAAATAATCATTTAAAAGTAATGTTTTTATTAATTTGTTATCGAACATAAATTATAGAACTAACAAGTTGTACAACTTATACCGTAATAATTAAAATATTGAAAAATAAGTTACATTTAATTAACATTTAAATATTTGGTTTGATTTTGTTTTATAGTTTTTTTTTTAAATAAAAATTTGATGCTACATGTTAGAAAAGTGTGATAATCCTAACAAAGAAAACAAAGCAACAAATATAACTAAGGGTAGTAAAAAAAAAAGGCCTAGAGTCCAATATGGAAAACAAATAGTAAATAGTATCAATGAAAATAATTTGATTAAAACAAAAGACAAAAATAATAATAATAATAATAATAATAATGATGACGACGACCACGACATAAGAAGATTCTAAGTTTTTGTAGCAACAGAAAGATAAGAGGCACTTTCTTTTAGAAAAATAGGTTTTACGTAAGAGAGAAAAAAAAAAGTAAAGAAGAGAGAGGGAGGGAGAGATTGAGTACATGAAAACGTGTGTGAGAGCAAAACTTGGAGGGGGAGGACGTGGTGGTGTCCTAATCGAAGTTGGGTACACCGTCGGAGATGGCAGTGACGACAATTATGATTCCTCTTTTTTTTTCTTCTTATTTGTTATGTTTTTCTTTTACTTTTGTTAGACATTTTGATAAAATGATTTCTTTGATGAGTTGATATTATATTTCTAAATTTTTGTTCAAAAAAATCCCTTTTGCATTTTCTTTTTTTGTTTCTTTATGCTCCAAAATTTATCTCCCTCTTGATTGATTTTTTGTCTCAATTTATGGGCTAAAATGATGAATCTTTGTGTCCATAATGTTATTGCTTGTTGAGTTGAGCCCAAACCAAAATCAGAGGAAACCAAAACCAAAGGCAACTAGGAACCAGGGGTAACCAAAAACTAAAGACAACCAAGAATCATAGGCTATATGAATTAGAGGCAACATGGCTAGAGGAAACCAAGAATCAGAGGCTACCAGAACTAGAGGCAACCTAGATCAGAGGCATCCATAACTAGAAGCAACCACGAACCAGAAGCATCCAGAACCATGGACAACCAAGAACCAAAGGCAATTAGAACTAAAGGCAACTAGAACTAGAGGCAACCAAAACCAAAGGAAACTAAGACCAGAGACAACCAGAACCAAAGGCAGCCAGGAACCAAAGACAACCAGAACCAGAGGCAACCAGAAACCAAGATACCACATTGGCTTAATACAAAATTAGGCTCGAGCAGATTTATTAATTTCACTTTGATTCTTCTCTTTCTTTTTTTGAACTTTTTTAGGAAAATAGTAATTATGGAAAATATTAATTGGCCGGATAAAATTGGGGTACTACATCTTGCATCCAAGTTTGCCAGTTTCTTGCAAAAGATAGAGTGCATATTTCTCTGAGAGTTAAAAATACCACGCTTTGAGTAGGTCACCTCAATTCTCAAGAAATATTTGAGATGCCCAAGGTCGTTCATCTAAAATTTTGCTGATAATTTCTCTTTAAGTAGTTGTCTCTTAGCCAAATCATTTCCTATAACAATAATTTCATCAACATAAACAAGAAGTACATTCAATTTTCCCTCCTGTAAATGTTTGAAAAAAAGAGTGTGTTCTTTTTGGCTTTGCTTATAGCCCAAGCACATCATTGCCTTTGTAAATCTTCCAAACCACACCCGAGGGGACTGCTTTAGTCCATATAAGGCTTCCTCAATTGACACACTTTATTTGCTCCACTTGTGAGATCAAAGCTTGGAGGAATCTCCATGTACACGTCTTCCTTTAAGTATCCATGCAAGAAAGCATTTTTGACATCAAACTAGTATAGGTCCCATCTTGAGTGGGCAGCAAGAGATAGTAAGATCCGTACAATATTCATCTTTGCCACTAGAGAAAATGTCTCCTCGTAATCGATGTCATATGTTTGAGTATATCATTTTGTCACTATTCTGACCTTGTAATGATCAAGTGTGTCATCTGAATTATGTTTAACTGTAAAGATCCACTTGCATCCCATTGGCTTCTTGCCTCATTGCCTACCAACAATCTCTTATTTCAAGTGCTTTCATTTCTTCATGTATAGCTTGGACCTTAATTTTATCTTTCAATGCTTCTTGAACATACTATGGGATTATCACATAATCAACATCTGCAAAACAAAATGCCTGATATGAAAAAAGATGTTTAGAGGAGACAAATTGAAAGATAGGATATCTATATTTAGAGAAACGTGGTCTTTTTCTTTTCTCAAAGAAATAGGTAAATTGTTTAAATTTGTATCAGAAGCCTGAGAACCATCAATAGAGATGATCATTTTCATATTTACCTCTGACTCGATGGATTAAAGTTGTTTTTGGAGCTTGTCAGGTTTACTTCTTCTCTAATAAAATGGAATTGACTTACTAACCTTATATCTTCAACTAATGGAACTAATGGAGACTAAGATTTAAAAGGAGGGAAAAAAATACATGAAGGAATAAAATTAGAGAATAATTTTCTAAATATTATTTTAAAATTACCTCTTAAATACAATCACTAAAATATTTAAATGGACTACTCTAAACCTAATGGATATGAATAATGGGTCGATACACTTATTATAAATAAATACAAATTTAAATATTTGCAAATACTATAAATAGGTGTTTATGTTTTCTAGGTAGCCACAATTCTTAGACCTATAATCTGTCTTTTTTATCCTTCTGAAAACTCAATAAGGTAGAATTCACGTTAAATAGGTAAAAATTCACATTTGGTTAAACTAATTCAAACAAAATCAGATGGGATCACTTGATAGATAAAGTTTTGGTAGATGTTCATCCCCTGCACCCAAAAAATCAGCATTTTACTTGAATTATGTTCCATAGGTGGAAAATCTAATGAAATACACTATTGTAAACGCATTTCTAGTAGTGCATTTAACATCTTGTGAACAAAAATAAGAGATGATCGAGCAATCATTTCTTTTATATATTTTCTTCTATATAATAACTCTCTTACTACCAAATAGAAAAATAAGTAATAAGGATACTAGACACTAATGAGATTTATCGTACGCAACCGTGATATATTGCAAAAATGGATAAAATACAAAATTGAACTTGGGACTTACTATCTTTGAATCCATGGATATCATACATGATTTCTCCTTTTCAATAATGGTACAACCAAATTATATAAGATAATTCAGAATAATGTGATCACTAATGAGAGTCTATAGATTGATGCATTTACTCTTGTACATAATTTACCTCTAACTTGAAAAATTAACCTTCAAAAACCTTAATATAATGATTCAACCTTAAAATTTGAATAAAGGATATAAAATTAGCTTGATGGTTAAAACGAGGAAGTTAAAAAGTTGATAATAAGAGATTTGGATCCTCTATCTTTTAGGCGGGAAAATAAATTGATTTTAAGTACAAATTGAATAAAATAGGAGAAATAGTGATGTTGATGTTTAAAATGGAGGGGGAAAAATTGTGAGAAAGCAACTCAAGAGAGAAACAAAAGTTATACGATGATCTTTTTTCGTGATAAAGAAGTTGAAGATTCTATTCAACCCACAGCAAAACACTTAGAAATACAGCTAATATATTAACATTAGTTGTTTAAAAAATAAACACAATTTGAATAGGATATAATACTAAAATACAAAATATTTACTAATTATTAAAACTTAATTTTAGAATAATTTTTTTTTTAGACTTGAGAATAAGTGTTGTTGATACATAAGAATATATCTTTCAACATTCATTCTAACTTTTTATTTTTTAAGGATGTCTTTAGTTAAAAGGGGGGAAGACAATTTTAAAAATAAACAAAAAGTTTTTGGGACCCTAATATTAAAACGGGATGAGACCAAAATCCCTCTTAAAGTGTTTGCTCGACCATTACAAAATTTATGATCTCCCCTCTTTTAAATCCAACATATCATACCATTTGATAAGACCACCCAAAATCGTACCATTTGATACCACAAAATAAGAAGGTTGTTTGAATAGTCCTTTAAAAATAAAAAAGGCACTTCTCGATGATGTCTTGAATTATTTGATATATTAATGTGCACTACACACTCCTTAAAAGAAGTGGAGTGTTCACGCCACGGGGTGAAAAGAACCACCACCTAATTGGCTACATAACTGTTAACTGCCAAACACCAACATGTCCTCTAATATATAGTTTTATTATTAGTATACCAATAAGTACACCCAAACCCTCTCTAAACCAGATATAACAGAGAGATGATACCAAGTCCAGCAATGAAACAAAGAACTATAACAGTTTATACTCAATTCACCATAAGATGATCAAAACCTCCTCCACCTTGTAGTGCGGGAACCCGATTCACTCCAACGTTGAGAAGTAATTGTTGAAGCCACTTCCTAGTTGTGGGGTCCTCCTAAAATAAATAAAACCAAGACCAAGCAGTGTAAGCAAACTAGAAGTATGAATAATCTTTCCATGTGGTGCTAAATGGAAAATCTCTAGCTCTAACATTGAAGACTTCGAGATCATAAGAATATGACAAATGATTTCTTCAATCTTACCACTTCACTAAATTGATTAAGAATTAGCAATCAGAAGAAGTACTTACACGAAGGCAGCTGCTGAAAGTAGCATCTCTTAACATGTCTGGAAGACAGCTTCTTAGTGCATCACAAGCCCTGTTTAAAGCAGACCAAGGTTTGATTAAACATGATATTGGAAACTTGGAAGGAAAGGAAAGGCATGAAAAAGAGGCAATTTCAGCGGAAAGGGAAGAGGGGAGGAAGAGGGGAAGGAGGAACTAGCATGAAGTTGCAATCCTACTAACAAACCTTGGATTATCTGAAAGGCGAAGGTAACAGCGAATGATATGCTTCAACAGACGAGATGATGGTTGCTCAGCAAGAGCTGCCACCATGTTTCCCAGAACTCGACCTACCGCGAAGAAGCGCTCAGCTGTAGTACAAATATAATCCAAGCCCACATCGTCCAACAGAATCTTTTGAACAATAAATGTTGCAACCTGTTGTGGCAGAGCCTTCATTAGACTATCATGCTCAATTTTACTATTGTTTGATATATACATTAATATGAACCATACAGAGCAGCAACATAAAGTAAACAAGTGGCCTAAAATCTATAGAACAAAAGATCAAGAGTATATCATTGAAATAAGAAAATAACTCCCCATGCATACATACAGGTTAATCAAACATCGACAGGAAAATCGTCTCAGAAATATGACCAAAATGGTAATCAATCTAATTCTCCAAAAAATATACTGTGCTTGCAACAATTTAGTAATTTACTGAAGACTAACAATCAAGAATCAGTAAACTCAACTGTTTTCGAAAGTTCACTTCCCATTTCCATAGTGCGCAAGCACAAGGGAATGATTTCGGTCGAAAGCAGAAAACTGATAACCTCTGTATCATCAACCTGGTGAACAAAAATTCAGACTAAATTGTAAGAACTGAAAAACACTAGAATAGATGATATATCGATGATCAAAAATAATAATAATAAAAATAGTGGAACACAAACATAAATAGTTGGGGACATTAATTTGTTCCCCAGCCATAGTTTTGAACTCAACCATACAAGTTGGACTTCCATTCAGCAAAGAGACATTCATGGATTTTATAATAAATCTGTTTGACAAATTTTTTGTGGAGATTTAAAGTAATTTTTTCCGTAATAAAAGTTGCCATATGAAATGTTTTTCATCTCACAGTTATTTGTGCCCAACATCAGAATGAGAAAGGAAGACGTACCTTAACCAATGCACCGATGACACCAAGACTAGTAAGCCTCAAGTACTCAAAAGGCCTTGACTTGCTTGTTGTGTTGAGGAAGGGATACAGATACAATGGAATGTGAGCTGAAGGAGGGACAAAGCAAGTGAAACAATTGGTTATAAGAACACAAAACACTTATCAACTATCTTTAACTAACAAGAAGTAATGGATCTAGAGACATCCAAGCAGTCTCCTTATATTCAATATAAAAAGAAAAGTGCTTAGATATTGAAAGTAAAAAAAATTCAAAAGCAACAAGGAAAAAGAGAAGCAGATTGGAAACCTATATATAATAGGAGAAAGTTCAAGCAATATGTGAAGTCCTAAGTTAGGTAATGCAATAGCAAGGGTGTGTGAGTTTCATTTGAAGTTTATTGGCAACATTCATTCTTATTCATAGAAGCTATTTGTTTGGATGAATGACTTTAAGCAGATCATCTTATATCAATCTGCATAAGATATCCTATAATATAAAAGTTTAACCATATATCAAAAAAGATATAGAATAAGCCAAAGCAGAAGGTGAGCATTCGCCCATCTGTATATGCAGTAAATATATCAAAAAGAAGGATCAAATTAAAAGGGTAACATCAACCATACACGTATACCCAAAAAATATTGAAAATACAAACTATCCCCAGCAAAATCCTTTATCCATATATATGCACTCTATGATTATGCACATTAACTTGGTGTGTATCACGTCCCTAGTCCCTATCCTACCGATACCATGCTTATCTCGAACCTAAAGTTTCCATAGTACTCTTTCCAATTCATTGTATTACTTAGGTGGCATGGCATCAACCCAATCTAGAGAAGCTAACACCATTTCCCAAAGCACTTCAACAAATACAAAATGCCTATTTTAATTTTTATGAACATGTTAGCCCAACCACTATCATAATATATGATGCATAGATGATTGTTATAAAATCAGACAGAAGTTCAAAGTCCATCGGATGACTGAAGAAAGTAACATTACCATTGAGGAACAGCATCCTTGTATCAGGGTGAGATGCTACACACTGTAAGAAAACCAAGAGGAGAAGGCGTAATTTTTTTATTCTGTATGAGATGTCTCAAAAGAAGAAAAAGAAATAAAAAGATGACACGAAAAGTATAATATTTATGGCCGGTACATTTCCTAATCAATTGATTGTTTCACTTAAGAAACTGAAAAAACACTGCACATTAGTGTCTTCTTTTTCTTCTCTCCTATCTTTAGAAACATGCAGGTGGAATGGTCAGATACGAAGTAACCCACCATGCACAATATATCCTATTACAGTTCATACATACATACATACAAGGATCACAGGCATATGGAAAGTACCCCTCCTTGTTAAACTGTTTACAAGTTGTTCTCTCCTTTTGTTAGTTTATATGTAAGCAGAAGATGCGTATTTTGAAAGCCGAAATTTACTTAGAAAGGTTTTGAGAGCACACACACCAAGAGATTTATAGACAAAGACCAATTAACAAAACAGAACCATGATGGATGCAGATAGAATTCATCTCTTTTAGGCAATGGTTTGATGCTTTTGACCAACCACAGTACAGATGGTTGAAGCACTGGAATCTAGTGTGTAGAACCAGAACACGGTAAAAAGGGTATTTTAACAACTGTGGCATGTATGCTTTTAATATTTTATGCCTCCTTGACATTTTACTAAAAAATATTGACTAAAAGTACGAGAAGTCCAATTTTCATAGTTTGGTGATTTAAAATATGAGTAATAATATAATCAAGTTATTCACAAACAAATACAAGGAATGAGGTTGACAAACTCTACGAACCTGGAGTAGAGCAAGAGCGTTGCACACCCGATTTGATTGTGCTGGAGTCAGATTGGGTGGTGACAGAACTGGGTATATTGAAACTATTTCCTGAAAGAAAACAAAACATCAAATCCTGGTAAGTGGAGGATAACCGAGAGGAAGTTTTCCATTGAAAAACAAACTAAGAAATCCAATGCTTCAATAATGAAATGAGATATAAGTTTGTTCAAGGACTTCTATAAAGAAAATTATAAAATACAAATAGTTAAGAGAAACTAAAAGGGCAATAAGATGAAAAAATATAAAATAAAAATAGGGCAAAGCAACTGAGTGCAGTTTACATAGTATGCTGACAATATAACATTTTAGAGTTGACGAATTTTTAGAAGCATTACCGGCTCAGGTTTGACAACCAATTTTTAGATTTACATTTTTAAAAAGATTTAAGTTATCACAACAACACTTAGTTTTAACAATAGATGAAGGAAAAAAAATTTATCTAACCAAGGAACAACAGTTGGAACCAAGTAAAACAACAGGTTAGCAAAAGATATAACACAAGACAGAGTAACAGGGTAGAAGAGAGAAATGTGTATGCACAAATATAGTAAAAACTAAATAAATATTTATGTGGTCAATGGTGGAATGCGGCTCCAAAATGTTTTTTGTCGACAGCCACCAAAATGTAAAACCGGCATAGCAGGTAACAGTATCACCGATACACCGAAGTTTAGTTATCATAATCATACACATATAAAAGCTCCAAATAGAAGAGTATAAAATTAAAGACACAATCATAACTAATATTCAAAGTTCATTGTTATCATTTATCAATACACAAACCCAATATAAAGCAAATAAGTTTTAGGGTCAAAACCAAAAAGTCCCAAAAAAACCAAAGGGAACGGCTAAAATTGAGGACATTTGGGGTTTTACAGGAGCTTCACTGTAGTGGACCCGCTATTTAGCCGCTACAGCGGCAACTCAAAAACGCAAAGCAATCAGGTTTCACATAGCGCCTAGGGGCTGCTATTGACAACAAATTTATAAAACTATAACAAAGTAAGCCAAGCACTAGACAGGGAATATATTGTACAAATCACATAGCATACCTGCAAAAGTGCTGCAATAGTACCAAATGAATTCCACAACAATGGAGCAAGATCTTGAAACAGCTCTCTCTTCTACAACATAGAAAACAAAAATGAGATACCCATATGAGTGCAGTGCCAATACCAAACAGTTACAACAGAAAAACAACCAGATCATTATGATATAATTGCAATAACCAAAAGCCAAAATCATAAAGAGATTATAACAAAACAAAGAATTGAAGTGTAACAGCAGGTAATATGATAATTGAGCTAAATATGGCTGAAGTAAATTCTAATGTGTAATTTATGAAGTATTTTGCTACTTCAATTAAATAAGTACTATTAATACTATACAGCACAAACACTTCTCCTTACTAAGGTATCAAAGTGTAGACATGCTTTGGACACAAGTGTCGAACACTCCTAACTATGAAAGGAACTTTGATCATATCTCTCTAGTCAATCTGATACTCGAACATATCCCTCACAAGTCACGCCTGGAAAAACAGTGCTAGAGGCAAAAATGAAGATAGTCCGAGATGGCCACGATGAATGTGTTTAGGGTTTCAACCAAGTTTTAACACACCCCATACATCTGAGGCTGAACATTTGTAGGTTTTACCACCACCTGACACAATATCTGTATTCTTTACCACATCCCCTCAAGAAAACTGTAGATTTTAACGCAATACAGTGAAAAAATATCAATTTTAACACCACGCTTGCGACCGAACATCTATAGTATATTTTTTGTTTCCTATTAGCATTGACAAAAAATTAGATCTAACTTACCCCAAAAATTAACTCAATAAGTTTCTTAACAATTTTGAGCACAAATTTAAAATTAAATAAGTCAATATCAAGCCATTAACAAGCAATGATTACATCTCCCATGTAATCCCAAATTCAACAAAAGGAAGAAATAATACACAAACCAAAGCCACTGAAGCGGATTTTCACTCAAACAGGAAAACTTGTGCAAAATTTATCTTACCTTTTTCTAATTATTTCTTCAAACACAAGAATTGTAAAACAAACAAGGGAAATAGAGCTTCAAAAACCACACAAAAAAGAAAAAGAAAAAAAGTCAAATTTGTACAACACGGTAGGAAACCACGTAATCGGAAACACAAACAAAATATCAATTTCATATCTCAACAATAAAAAAACATTTGAAAGCCAGATCTCAATCCATATCCACATCATTAAATTAATTGCATAAAAAACTAGCCGCACATTAACAACAACAAAAACCAAATGGAGATTTTCAATTTTGTTTCCGATACAAATTTGCTGAAACATTCATCTGGGATTTTAAAATAAGTAAAAGGATTTGTGCTTTTAAAAAAAAAAAAAAGGAAAAGAAAACACAAGGGAAAATGGTTGGTAACCTTCGAGAGATCACGAAGAGCATTTTCAAGGTGTTTAGGGTTGATGAGTTTGAGGATAAGTTGTACGGCAGTGAACATCTTGCGATCCTCGGTGGTGGATGAGCTCTGGGCACTGGTACTCTGAGTAGGGGCAACACTGCCACCAGAGACACCATTCATAGACACGGATCCGGTTGACATCGGCATGTCACTTTGGTGGACGATTGATATTTTCTGTTTCGGTTTCTAACTATACTCGCTTTATCTCAACCTTTAAAACACAATGTCGCAATTCAATGTAACACCACTATGTCAGTTTTATGTCGTGTTTGCGGCTGGTTGGAAAATTGAATACCAAATTTTGCACCAACGGTTATTTTTTAACATTTCCATCCATTTTCCTTTAAAAGTAGGTTTCCCAACTTTGGCAATCCAGACAAAAGTATGCAGAACAAACGGATAAAAACACAAATTTGGTAAATATGCGTAGAGCTCCATACATTTTTAACGCTCCCCCCACGCGCAGGCTGGACATTGTTAGTTTTGTTAACACACCACTCGCGTGCCCGAGACTGGATATATGTACTTTTTAAACAAACCCCTTATAGAAATATGTAGTTTTTAACACACTCCCTTTGGAAATTTGTAACTTTTAACACGGACCCGCATACTCGTGACTAAACATCTTGAGTATATCTGCTGTTGAGATATCATGATTGCCATATCAGAATTCAGAATAAATTAGGTTTCACTAAACCCCAAAAGTAGCTAGCTCAAGAAGTGTATTCACAATATTCCCTTTTTCAAAGTAAATGCAAAAATAAAAAATTGAATCAGTATCAAAAAAACAAACAATGATTACATCTCCCATGCAAGAAGTTAATCCCAAAAAATGCTAGCTCGAGTGTCTTAACAAACTTTCAGAGTAAATACAAAAATAAAAAAAGTGATTTAGCAACAAAACAAACAATATTACATCTCCCATGCAACCCTAAATTCAACAAAAGGAAGCTATCAATGATTAATATATCAAATACATTGAAACTAATTCTTAACCACACGAGTGATCTTACCTCTTTCAACTTTTCCCTCAAACAAAAACAAATATAACAACAAATAAATGAAACAAGCTACAACAAACACATGAAACATCAACAAAAATTAAAATCAGATCCGAAAACTTATAACAACAACAATGATTAAAATATGAAAACAAAAACAACAAAAAATAAAATTGATCCGAAAACTTTTAACAAGAACAATTGATTAAAATATGAAAACAAAAAAAAAAAAAGTTTCCACACATAACCACACAATATAACAGTATATCATTATCATATCTCAACAATAAATTAACATATTCAAACCAAAGCAGAGTTTCATTTCAATCACTTAAAACAAGATCAATTAACAAACAAATGAAAACAAGAACGAAGTTTCAATACATAACCACACTAATAAACAGTATAACAAATATCAAATCTCAACAATTAACGAACATATTCAAAACAAAGCAAAGTTTGAATCACTTACAACAAGATCAATTAACTACTAACAAATGAAAACAACATATTATCATATATCTCAACAAGTAATAAACCAAACAAATAATTAAAAACCCTAATCACGTATTGAAAAAACAAAACGAATCATAAAATTGAGAATTTCGAAGAAAAAGTGTAAATTCAAAGGGTTTAGTGTTAGTTACCTTGGAGAGTTCGAGAAGAGCATTTTCACGGAGTTCAGGGTTACTGAGTTCGAGAACGAGTTGCTCAGCAGAAGCCATCTTGCGATCTTTGTTAGCGGCGGAGGATTGAGAGGTGGCAGAAGGAGAAGGAGGAATACCACCACCAACACCGAAAGCAGCAGCGTTCATAGACAGAGATTGGGGCAAGTTCGACATGCGGGTAAGTTTGATGTTTACACTTTTCGTCTCTTATTATACTAAATTCATTTCTCGAATCATTTTAAAAAATTTATATTAAAAATTTTAATTTTAAATTGTTGTAATATATGTAAAAATAGTAATTTAACTCTCATAAATTATTATTGAGTTTTGTACAACAACTAAAAATATCATCAGTTTAATTGTCATGAGACTAAAAAAAATTTATGTTATTAATAAATTATAATTATTCATAAGTATGACTTTAGTTTAATTTTTTTAAATAATATAATAGTTATGATTAATTAATATATAAGATCAATTAAATTCATAAATAAGATGCATTGCAATTCTTTTTTATTTTTTTGTGATTTATGCACTCTAAAGAAAAGAAGATGCATGTATCCTCCTTTTTTATTGTCTTAAACTTCTAAATGTTAAAAAAAAAATATTAATAAGGTGTAATTTAGTGATAAAAAGAAAGATTTTAGTTGAGTTTTCTTATAAATATTCATTGACTTCAAACATTTTGTCTAACTTAAAATGACACATTAAAAGATTAATAATTTAAAGTTGTGGTAAGAGATAAATAAATTTTCATCAGTTATTATTGTAATTAATATTCGAAATTGTCTTCTTTTTAATATTATTTTGTCACTAAATTCAAACACTTAATTATAAAATAAAAATGACAAAATGAAAAATGTGTCTAGATGACACTTCAATACATGACAATCCATTGATTCATTAATTACTATTTACTTCTTTTTTGCATCATTTGTTTTATTATTAGGTTGTTTTGTGTTTATTTTTTTATTTAATATGAATTAGCATGATAGTTATTTTAAAGTTGACTTCGTATAATAGTTGTAGAAACATTTGTTACATTAAAATGTATATTTTGACTCGAAATTTCAATTTTTCACAATTAATAGATAAATTTTGATTGTGAGCTTTTTAAAAACTAAAAACATATA
>JBBPBS010000577.1:10703006-10749221 GCA_037974835.1 Cicer judaicum
AAAAACATATACAAAATAAAAGTGGTTTTTATCATCTAATTATTTTTCATACGTTTTTGTTTTAAAAAAATACAGAATTCTTATACTTTATTTTTGGAAACTAACATATTTATTTAAATAATATTTAAGATATTTTTAACAATTTTTTAATAGTAATAATTTATGCATAATTTTTATGTATTTAGCTATAATATTCAAAAAAAGTAATAATTAAAAAGTAATTTTAAAAAGCATGAAATGTAAGCCAATGTTTTTGTAATCTATTATTATTATCCTTAAAAAAATATTTTTAAAAAAATTGTTTTAATTACTCTCATGATTTAATTTTAATTTTTTTGGTCTAGTGATTTAATAAAATATACATCAAAGAGTATATAGTAAGATTATTTATGGATAAAGGTCAACTTGCGAATTCGATCATCTAAACTGATTCAAATTGCATTTTAATCAAAAATATTCAAGTTTGGATTTCTAAACTCAAAGATATTTGACATCTCGAATTCACAAATCTAACTCATTGATGTGACATGCATATTTTTATTTATCTCTATTATTGATATATAATTATAATTTAGTTTGTTTGATTTAATGATTTATGTTAATTTGGTTGCTTAATGTATTTTTTTTTATAGAGATATATTTTAAATATTTAATGATATATTATAGATTGAATTTTATGCTTTTTTTAGATATTTAAGTATTAAATTTAATTACATTATAAAAAAAACTACTTAATAACCCATAAATCCAACCTAAATACCTAACCCAATAGTTGGTGATCAAATTATACTGACTCAAATTTTGATGCAAATACTACATATTAAAAAAAGTTAAGGTAATCCAAATAGAATTAGCCAATTCAATATTAGATTTGGTTAAAATTGAACCAAATCTACCTTTGTACACCTTTAACGTGTATATTGCTAGCTCTCGTCTTCTTCTCGGGTTAACGTTAGGAATGGGAATAGGTTATAGACCGTCCCTAGGGGCCTATGGCCTGATCTATTTATGGTATGACTTAGCTTGGCCTATTTACTAAAAAAGCTAGGCTCAGCCTGTTTATAAAGCCTATTTATTTAAATAGGTCAGGCTCAGGTTTATAAAAAAGTCTATTAGGTCTGACAGGCCGGCCTATATATATTTATTATTTATTAATATTATTTTTTATTATTATATTAATAATATTATTTTTTATTAGTATATTAAAGTAGTCTTCCATATTCGGTAGCAGTTCTATATTTGGTAGTCGTTTCATATTCAGTAACCATTGAATTGGTCAATCACTCAGTAGTTGTTCCTTATTTGTTTAAGAGGTAATAATGGTTGCGTTTAAAAAGGCTTTTAAAAAGTTTTACAGACCAGACCATACCAAACTATTAAATAGGTCAGGTCAGGTCGAAAAAAAAGTCTATGATAGGCCGTAGGTCAGGCTTAGGCTGAAAAAATAAATTGTAGGTCAGACTCAGATCTTTCAAAGTCTGTCCTGGCCTGGCCTATTCCCACCCCTAATTGACGTTGCACATTTTATCTATATTTATTATTATATTTTAGGAAATTTATATGTTTTCTTCTTTTATTTGTCTTTGACAGTCACGTTTTGTTTTTAAAAAATGGATATGTTAAAGTGTATATTGTTAAACTGGTGTTTGGTGGTTTTTTTTTTTAAAAAAAAAGCTCACATTAAAACTTACACAAATTAATCATAGAGAATATAAAATCTTAATATGAACCTGCATTTTGCATATTTTGACATATGTCTACCGAAAGAAAAAAAAATTAATGTATTCGTTTTTAGAAATATTGTGGGAGTAATTTTAGAAAATTGATTTATTTTTTATTTTTTGATTAAAGAAGAAATTAATTTCTAATACTAGAAGTATGTCTCTTTTAACATAAATATCAATATTTTATATTTATCTATTTAATTTATATGGTATGAAAGATACAAAAGTATTAAAACATTGATTTTAGTAACATCAATTTTTCGAAAATTGGTTTTACTAGTATCTGCTTAAAAAAATAATAGAAAATTAACAATTTTGTTATTAATTTTTCTTTTGTGAATTTTTAAAATGGTAACAAATAAAAGAAGGCTAATAACTCATTTTAGTTCTTAAAAAATTTTAAAAAACTCAATTAAGTTACTAAAAAATTAAAAACACGTATTAGTTCCTAAGAAAAATTATCTGTGTCAAAACATCGGCCTACATGTGAAATATTTGGAAAAAGTTAAAATAATTTGTTTTTTGTTAAAATAATATCTCTCGAAAGCTCTAATATTATTTTTTTTAGAGAAACTACAAGTTTAAGATAGAAACTCTTTTGATTCCATAGTGGTTTACGATTATGAATATGTGACTTCTTGCTCGCGTTTTTGAAGGTGCGATTTTATGTAATATTCATTTTTTTTTTTGCTTTGTTGTTACTATTTTATGTAAATTTTTTATTTGGCCTTTGCGATTTGTGGATATTTTGTTTATCATTGATGGAATTTTTCGTTCTTACATTGTCAAAATTCAACAAAAGAGATAGTTAATACAAATTATGACACAAAGTCATGCAAATGTATTAATACACATTAATCCTTTAACGAATGAGCAAAAATATGGAGTACATAACACATCTATGGTTCAAAATAATTTCCTAAAATTTTAAGCCAACTATAGCATAAACTGTTGTACTTCATTTCTCCAGCTCTTGATCTAAGTCTTTTTACATGTAAAACATTTAAATGATGTGCAATGAGATTACATCATCTCAGTGGATCTCAAGAGATGAAACCAAATCAATTAACATTCTAATTCAAAGATATATTTATCTTTTAGATTCCTCTTCCTTTATAGTTATTATCGAGTTACCCTTCTATATATAGTTTTAACTTTTTCTAAGTATTTAACACACATATATATATATATAATAATAATAATAATAATAAATAATAATAATAATATGTAAGAATTATTTTTCATATTATGATTAATTATCGTATTTTATATTTATAATCCACAAATATTTCGTGTGATGTACAAGTTATACTAGTACTTTTGTAAAATCCAACTATATAGTAAGACATTAACCTCGGTGGTGAAACGAGAATGTTATTAATTATGCCATAAGATATAAGATAATTAGTTTAGTTTGTAGAATGTATACAATATAATAAAACAAACATGATACTTGGACAAATTTGACACATGTGAATTAAATAAAGTGTTAGGCAAATATCAAATTTCTATTAATAGAAATAACACTTCATTGTGCATATATTTTTTTTTGAGAAAAAAATTAAATTTTCATTAAATCACGATTTGACATGATAGGTCCGTTGAGAATTTAGTGGCCAATAAAATAAGAAGAATTAATTAAAAATAAAATACAATCAATTACACCACGACTTGACATTTTTTGAAAGTAATGGTTAATAGAAATAACACCCTTATTGTGCAGATTTTTTTTTAAGTAAAAAATAAAACCTCCATTACATCGCTGTAATTTTTTTGAAAGTAACAGTTTGATATGATGGCGTCCATTGAGAATTTAATGGCCAATTGAAGAAAAAGTAGAAGAATGAATTAAAAATAAAATACAATTAATTACACCACCACATTTTTTTGAAAGTAATGATTTTTTAAACATTACTTTAGCAACCACCGCTTCAAATTATATCATCTATACACAATTCTCTTTTAATTTTTCCTTTATCAAAGATTCGTTATTTATTTTTGTTTTTATCTTTCTCTTGTCTGAAAAAAAAAACACAGATTTTGTTGCTTCAATTTCTCCAAAAAATAAGTCATGAAATTTGGGAGTTAGAGTTATGCGACTATGGTTTCTGTCTGATTTGAATGTCAAACATAAATTTTGTGGGATGGAAATGGTATTGATGGATGACAAGGTTTATTTTTTTCTTTTATAAATTTAAAGTTTTAAATTATACACATACTTATTTGTTATGTTATTAATTTAACAAATTTGTCTTTCATATTGTTAGGGTGATAAAATTCAAGCAACAATGTGAAAAACTCTTATTTCTTAATTTGAAACTACTATTCATGAGGAAGTTGTGTACAACTTTCGTTCTCGGTGTTGCGTCTAACTATGGAGCATATAGAACAATTGGACACCAATTCAAATTGAATTTGCAAAATGGTACAATGGTCCGAGAATTAGAAACCAATTTGGTCACAACCTCTCCGTACTCATTCATTTCATTCCTAGAAATTCGGAATGTTGATATGAATTACTTTATTAGTAAATTTATTTCAATTTATCATTGTTATTTTATTTTAGTTATTCACAGTTTAATCATTATTATTATTTTTAAATAGATGTCATAAGAGTTTTAGTTGGAGTGGGACAAGACAAAATTTATGAAAGAAATGATGTCAATACAAAATTTATACTAACGACATTAAAAAATTTGCATATTGGATGCTTGATATTGGAAACGGTAAACATGACTCAAATGAGTTAGGAGAGAGTAATATTAATATTTTTGAAGGCTTATTGGTAACAAATTCCAAAAATCCTTTATTATCTTTGTTTGAATTGACATATCCATGACTTTTTACAAAACATGAACAATTTGAAATACTACGAAGAGAGGGAAATACTTGTTCCAACTCATGATATTGTAGATATCGTTAATGATTATGTTTTATCATTAATTCCATGTGAGGAAAAGGAATACATTAGTTCATATTCAATTGTCATTTCTGATGAAAATTGTGTTGTGCAGGAAGATTGGTTAACACCTGAATTTTTGAATGACATGAAATGTTCAGGAATTCCAAATCACTGATTAAGATTAAAGATTGGTGTTCCAATCATGCTTTTGAGGAACACTGATCAAACTAATGGACTATGTAATGGAACAAGATTGTCCATAAATGAATTGTGTATAAATATTATTGGAGCAACTGTGATCACATGAAAAAACATCGGTGATAAGATTTATATACCAATGATGAATTTGGTATATTTGATTCAGCTTTCCCATTTAAATTCCAGATAAGACAATTTCCATTGTCGGTGTGTTTTGTAATGACCATAAAAAAGAGTCAAGGTCAATCTCTTTCTCAAGTTAGTTTGTATTTAAAGTGACCTGTATTTACTTATAGTAAATTTTATATGGCTATTTCACGAGTAAAGTCCAGGGAAGGGTTGAAGATTGTTATTTTAGATGAAGAAGGAAAATCATGTATCGACCTCAAAAATATTGTGTACAAAGAAATTTTCAATAATTTGTAAACATGTAGACGACATTTTTTTTACGGTTAGATTTGGTTATTGTAAGTTTTTTTTTTTTGTATGGAATTGAATTGATAATAAAATTCATATTATGTCTTTAATGTCAATGCCAACAAAGTTGTATGTTGAATGTAAATGTTAATTTAAATTGTTATATTATATAAATTAATATAACATTATATTTATCAAAATAGTCATTTGTATCCGTACACACACGAATTACACACTAGTTATGAATTATATAAAAAGATTTTATCACATTTCCTCTCAATTTTATTACTACTCTCACATTCTACTAAAAACACTTATATATTGAATTTTTCTTATTGCGTTTCAGAAAATTTAATTTAAAGTTTTTCAAAACACGTTATTATTTTGAAAAGTTTTAATTAAATTTTTTAATACACATTTATATTAAAAAATTAAATTAAAAAATATTTGTATTTTAGAAAATTTCAATTGAATCTTTTAACTTTAAATTTTCTAAAACACAATTAACTATTTTAAAAATGTTATAATTGTGGATGATTGGGGTAAGATTTTTAGACAAACGCTCAATTGCCTTTAAAATTCAATTAAATGGACTATTAAAAACCAATTTCCGACTATGTATTTAACATTGTGAACACAAATGAGCCGGATGAACAATTCACAAAATTGAAAATTTTACCTCGTACTCACACAAGTGTACTCTTACTCTAAAAATTTTCATTTTCACTCACATTTTCATTCAAATTTCTCAATACATAAGTGGGTGCTAAAATTTTATAAATTATCGAAAACTTTTTTCAAGTTTCTTAGTACAAAAGTAACACTCTAGAAAACTTTTTTCATGTTTCTTGTTAAGTAGCTTATTTAGAGAAACTTAAAAAACGTTTTGTAGTAATTCCAAATTTTTTTTTCAAATTTTTCAAAACAAATTATGTACTGAAAAACTTTTTCTAAATTTCTGGGAAACTTAACTTTTAATTTGTTAAACTTTTGAAAAACTTTTTTTAAATATCCTTCATACATGACTTTTTCTGGGTGTCGTGATAGAGAACGAGACATCAAAATAGTACATCGGACATGCGACACTAATACTTTATCATCTTGGATGGATCCTCCTTCGGTGAAGATTCAACCGATAATATCTTAGAGGAGACATCGATTTATAGTGGATGAGAATGGCGAGGGAGAACAAAGTGATTTACCTATGATCAAAGAGCCTGTTCAATTGGAGGCTGATGTAATTATGCAGAGGAGTTTGTACATACTTCACATGTACACGAGGCTATTTAGGAGGATAAGCATATGGAGGAGGTTGTACATTTAGAAGGGCATGAGGACCATATGCATCAAGAGGAGATTGTACAACAGAATGAGCCTCTACAAAAAGAAGATGAGCTCACACGATATCCTAGAGGACTGTATGTTGTGTTTGTCCTTAGATAATGTTGATATCATATTGTTGGTAGACTGCGATTTGATCAAGTATGTTAGCTATTTTGATTTTGAAATTTGTTATGATGCATTTAAAATATTTAGGAGTGACCAATGTCAAAGATAGCTACCCCTGGTAAAAAGCTACAACAATTTACTCCGCAAGTACTCTCTCGAGATATAGAGTAGTTAGTGAATTTGTATGGATTAGCTCCACTACAACGAAGTAGTTTAAAGCTAATCGATAACAACCTAATTTCTACATTTGTGGAGAGGTGACATCCAAAAACTTTATCATTTCATATGTCATTTAATGAAATGACGATTATTTTGAATGATGTTGTCAACCTATTAGACATACACATTAGGGGAGGACTCTACAATCCATTGCCTCAACCTAGATAAATATATGACATTAATTTATTAGGGGTGCATGTTGATAATAAATGGGAGGAAATTAGATAGACAAATGGTGCACACTACAAGTTGGATAGGTTGAAGGATATCTTCATAAGACAATATATTGTGAAGAGATTTGATTGTACTGCCAAGACGTATATGTGAATTTAATAAGGATTATAATTTTTGAAGATAAAAGTCATACATTAGTTGATATGAAATATCTTTCGCTATTCAAAGATTTGGAAGATATTGGTAGGTATGCATAAGGTCCTACTGCACACTTCGTGCTTTATGATCATCTATTAGATGACAATTGTTGTAACAAGAAACGGTAGAGTGAATATATGTATCGAAAAATATAATTTAAGTTTTCTAGAAACTTCCAAAAAAGCTTGTGTACTGTAATTCTTGGAGCAGTATAAAAAAATTATTATTTTTTTTTTTAAATATCTCAATTTTATTTTTTTAATTTCTAAACTGCTCTAGTTTGAAAAGTATTTACACGAATGTCCTACTTTTTTTTTAAGTAAGAAGTCGCTTCCCCAGGAAGCGATCAACTGAAGAAAATTTGTTTAACCTGTTATAGAAGATTGCTTTCTTGGAAAATGACCTGTAACTAGCTTTTTAATTTTTTAATTTTTAATTTTTTTAACATTTGTTATTAATTATTTAATTAATTAAATTATTTTAAAAAATAAATTACTAATAATAAATTTTAAATTAATTTTATATTTTAATTATTATTATTATAAAAAATAATTATTATAATTATAATTAAAAATGATTAAATTATATAATAAATTTTAAAAAAATACATCAAATTTGTTGCAAAAAATAATAATAACAATTAAATAAAAAGAAAATTATATTAATAACATGAAAGTGAAATGAAATACATTAAATTAACGATAAAAATATATCACATTTGAAAAAAAAAATCAATTTATATAAATGATGTCCACCTAAATGACCTCCAGTCCCACATTTAGGATGTCGTCAAACTCATTTAGCTCTTTAAACGCGTTGAGGTTCTTCCGGTTGATTCTGATTTTGATCATTTTCCTTAATGTAAGTTATAGATGGATTAGAACCGCTGTCACATGCTTCCATAAAATTTTAAGAATGAGGATTATACATCGAATCAAACACAATATAAGGCGACTCAGGAGTTGTGCACTAAGTTCCAAACAAATTATAGAAAAGTCCATGTTATGTCGGATAACCAGGGGTTGGTATTTTTGGCACCGATGAAACGTAATACTAAGACGATGATAGATCATAACATGAAACTTCAATAGGGACATGTAGGTGAGGTGATGATAAAGACGGTTCTGCTGTGTGTTTGTTATTGTGGGGTTGATTGGGAGGTCGATTGCACATGAGGATATGATGGCGATTATTTTATAGATATAAATAATTTGGTGTGTTGTCTAAACCAAATCATATATTATCTGTTATGACATAAAACACTTTGCATGATGTTACCTTGCAACACATAATTTTAGTGCTCGTTCCAATGTTTAATTTATTCCCTCCAAATCCAGTTCCAATTATCATCAATCTCACGTCTCATGCCGACCTCATGATACATTTTCATGTCCTCTGGTGGTTGTGGTATTTGTTGATGGAAACTGAACTGAAATGTGATTCTATCTGTATGATATTTTTCAACAATATGATAACGAAGTAGATAAGTACATGCAGTCCAAGTAACCCTCTCTTCTTCAAAAAATTCATGTTGGAACCTGAGATAAAGTCTCCGATAAAACTGATATGTAAAAAATAAGCTAAAGTATTTATAACAAGTATAAAAAATAAAATATTTAAAAAGTTTAAATAAATGTGAATGAATATATTACTTCCTCAACCATTATGTGAATAATTATTTTTCGGTATCCTTCTACGTCGTTATGAGAAACTTTAGCGAAATTTAGACCACCAAAATTAAACATGTCGAATATAACAAAAATAAAAAATATAATAAAATTAGTAATATGGTAAGCAATTGGTTTTAAAAAAAGAAAAAAAAAATATAAAAAAAATAATATAAAATAATATAGTTACCCTTGTGCAAGTGGAAATATTTATTGTTTGTGAGATTTTGGAGCGACACAAGACAAACAATACCATGCTCAGTTTTGCAACAACAATGCACATAGATATTACACCGAGTTTGGTTGCAAGACATAGTTCTTCGTAAATTGGGTTGCAAGACATAGTTGCTGAACCCCAACTATATTGGGATGCTTTATTTAAATCTCCTAACAGTAAAAAATATTCTAAATGTACACAGTTGTTGGATTTGTTAGACATCAATAACCCTCCAATCATACGTAGGATATATGCTCGACACGATGCTTGTTTTTCTAATACAAATGCATTTTCACCAACATCGTCAATATTCTTGAACTACTTTAATTTAATAGAATTACCTTTTGTTGCTCCCTTAGGTGAGATAACTCCTAAATAATCTTGACAAATTTTAAGGGTGACTGAAATTAATAACATATAAAAAAAATAAAATAAATAATGAGAATAAAAAAAATTAAAAATAAAATAAAATAAAAAATCAGAATTAAAAAATTAAAAATAAAATAAAATAATTAATGAGACTAAAAAAATTAAAATTAAAATAAAAAATGAATGAGACTAAAAAATTAAAAATAAAATAAAATAAAATATTTAAATACTTACAAATGCTTTAATGTATTTGATTTCAGCTATGTGATTTGTAGATAGTTCAATGATAAAAATTTGAATTTTTGATAACTTTGAATGTATGAAATAGATATGATAAAGAAAAGTAAAGAAGTTGTGAGTAAAATTTTGTAGGAATGATGTATTTATAGGTCTCTTCCTCGTGCAACAATTTTAGATGCGTTCAAGGGGTCGCTTCCTCAGGCCACGATCTCTTCAACAACTTCATGTTTGTAAGTTATATTGGGGTTGTTGTTCGTCAGAATATCCCCATTACCATTGATGATTGGAGAGATAAGGCGTTGAAGGATGCAAAAGATAACTTTTTTGATCCACTCTTTTGTCATTTATAATTTTTTCCATTGTAATACTCTTTACTCAAACTATATTTTTATTTCGCTTGCAGATTGCTTTTGTTCTTAATGAGGTGAGAAAGAATTACGTATTGAGAGTTGCCGGGAAAATACACTGGGGTTTTATATCTCACCTCTCAAATTTCTATCTAAAAGATAGTGAAGGAAATATGAATGCTGAAGCTCCAAGAATATATAAACATTATATATCAAATAAAGAATGGAGTGCATTTGTATCAAAATGTTTGGACCCCGCGTTTGTGGTAAGTGATTAATTTATTAGCATTTGTGTTTGGTTATTCATATTCATAGCGTATTTTAAATTTTTACATGATTGTTATTTTTTTTTATATATAGAATATAAGTAAGACAAATCGCGAGAGGACAAAGAAATCCGATGCACTCATACAAAAAATCACGTATGGGATATGCACGTCTAGAACACAAAGACTTGTAAGTAATTAAACATTACTTTTATATAATGAGGGAATTTATATTATAAACTATAGTTTCTAACTAATATTTTGTTTATGATCTTAACGAATAGCAACAAGACACCCAATCCGATCAACCGTTGGGTCGTCATATCTTGTGGAAGGAAGCTCATGTAAATAAGGATGGAGTGGTTGATAGCGAAAATGTTCAAAAAGTAATAGAACTTTGTGTAAGTATATTATCACTTTAATATTTTTTAATATTGTATTTTATCACTTTAATATTGTATTTTATCACTTTGATGATATTGAACTTATCTTTTTAATCCTACATGTATTTTAGGAGAATATCGAACAAAGTTTGGAAAATCAAGAGGACAACAAAGCTAGTAGCAGGGATATTCTCGTTAAAGTGTTTAATATTTCTGAGTATTCCGGTCGCGTGAGGGGGAAAAGATTTGGCGTAACTCGTAAAAGCTATTTTTCACAAGAGAAACGTCAAAATCCATCCAATGAGGAAGTATTAGAGAAGCTTAAACTCCTATCCGAGCAAGTGGCACTCTTGGTGAAGACGAATAAAGACAAGCAACTCCCGGATCAGCTCTAACGTGAAATACAAATGGAGAGTGAAGACGCGGGTTGCAACATTGGTCTCAAAAGTCTTCCCAAGGTAATTAATTACTTACTTATGTATTAACTATACTTATGTATTAACCATACTTATGTTTTAACCATTGATTTAGGGTGTCACTCCTTGCGTGCTGTACTTATCCTCCCCTACTCATCGGAAGGTCGAAAAAGGAAAATTGTACAATACTTCGGGAGAAGTATTGCACAACACACCGATCACTGCGAGCCATGTCAAAGTATTACCAATTATTGCTTTGGAACCAAATGCACCGTTGCCTATATCGAAATATGAAGTTTTTGGACGAAGCAATTGGTAGTTACGTGGCATGGCCCACACATCTTGTTGACCTTGATAAGGTATATTTAATTAATTGAAATGTATGTTTAATTGATATGTATATTTAATTGCTGATTTTTTTTTTCAATCCTAACTTTAATTTCACATTTATATTTAGATTCTGAAAAAGCCTATAGAGAATGATAAAAAGATTCCTAAAAATGAGTCAATTACATCGCCCAAAAAGGTTTATCACATTTATTCCCTAAGGTTTGTCATTTTTTCAGATTCAATAAACTAACATTTAACCTCATTTATTTAGATTCAATCAAATAAATCACCCGCATAGCAAAATAAAGCCGGCAAACCTAAAAAATTGGAGGGTAATAGAGCTAACAAACTACAAAAGTTGGAGGAAAATAAAGCTGTCAAAGTTGCAGCTAAAAAACTGGATCGGGGACAATCAATCGTTACTGCTCCTAAAATAAGTCAGCCATGCCTTGCTAAATACAGGGCGTGTCTTAACATCCAAGTAAAAAAGAATATGGGCAACAACGACGATTCACGCATCATAACCATGAATAAAGCTATATTAGAAGATGAGTATGAAGAATTTCTTGAAAAGGAGCACATATACGAACTTCTCAACCATAAGGAGCTGAGTGCTACTGTCATCAGTTTGTACATTAAGTAAAAAAATACTTTTAATTGCATTTGTTGTAGGGCACATTGGGTGCTATTTACAATCAATGCGACATCTGGAGTTATGTACTATTTAGATCCCTTGCACGACAATTACAACAATCACTCAGATATAAAAACTATATTGAACACGTAAGTAATATTCATTTATTTCTTACATATATATATATATATATATATATATATATATATATAATGTGTTTGTTAATGCTATAATAATCACATTTATTTATTGATAGTGCTTTACAAGTTGTTCGAGCTCAAAAAGGTGCTACAATGTTAAAGCAAAAGTTTAATAACATCACATGGATTCCAATAAAGGTTTAAAATATATGCCTTTAAATTTTCATTTACAAATATATGTTTTTACAATCAATGCACAAATATTTTATTGATTTATATGTTTTATTTTATAGTGCCCTCGTCAAACTAACATCATCGACTGTGGGAACTATGTATTGCGATTCATGAAGAAGATTGTTGATAGGAATCAAACTATTATTCCAAAAACGGTACAATATTTTCATTATATGATTTTCATATATAAATTATCTATATATTTGATTATAACTTTCAATTTTTATATTGCACAATACTTTGACAATTCTAGTTCAACATACTCTGAGAAAGATCTAATGAAATTAAAGGAAGACCGGTGTCAATATGTGCTTGAAATGAAAATTATTTGATTTGCTAAAAAATAACATGCTGCAAGGGATCTGAATATATGGTAGCTAGTTATGTTTTATGTATTCTGTTAGTTATATGTATATGAATAGGGCACAATATATGAATATGTGCTGTTGTACAATATTTTAATATGTATCTATATGTATATGAATATGTATATGAATGTTCTGTTGTAAATTAATATATAAAGTTAAGTTATATAGTTCTGTTTTTGTGTACTGATTGTGTGAACTTTTTCTGAATATGTATTTGAATATGTTCTGTTGTTGTCTGAACTGATTCTGGATGAAAAAAATTTGGAAAAAAATTTAAAAGACAGCGTTTTCTAAAAAAATGCCATAAAAAACCAAAAAACGTTTTTCAAAAATTTAACTTACAACATTTTTAAATAAAAAAAAATTGCACCTTTTACAACGCTTTTTTGAAAAAGCGCTGTAAATTGTCACATTTTACAGTGTTTTTTCATAAAAGCGCTATAAAAGGTGCATTATAATGCATATACAGAGTGCACATTTTACAGCGTTTATATGAAAAGCGCTGTAAAATGTGCATTATAATGCATATATTGGGTGCACATTTTACAGCGCTTATATGAAATCATTGTAAAATGTGACTATAATACATATATTGGATGCATATTTTACAGGGTTTATTCAAATAAGTGCTGTAAAAGGCGGTAATATAATGCATATATTGGATGCACATTTTACAACGCTTTTTAAATAAGCGTTGTAAAAGGTGCACCCATTATATGCATTATAATGCACCTTTTACACTACTCTTTTTAATAAGCGCTGTAAAAGGTGCATAATAATGCATATATTGGATGCACCATTTACAATGCTTTTTAAATAAGCGCTGTAAGATGTGCATAACAAGCGCGCAATATATCTACATGTTTTATATCTTTTTTTAATTTTAAAAAAGCGCTGTTGTATTTTTTTACAACGCTCGATTCTACAACGATTTTTTTTGTTGTTGTTGAAAAAACATTGTAAATTGCTTAAAAAAAGCGCTGTAAAATCCTATTTTTCGCATAGTTACTTCCTCAAGCCACAATCTCTTTAGGAGGTCGCTTCCTCAGGCCACGATATCTTCAAGAGGTCACTTCCTTAAGCCACGATCTCTTTAGGAGGTCGCTTCCTCAGGCCACGATCTTTTCAGGAGGTCACTCTCCGAGGCCACGATTAGTGCAAGGGAACTTAAGATAGACTCGAATCCATTAAGAGTGCTTATAGTAATCCGATTAATGGGTGGCAAGATCCTCCGTCAAAGTATATGTTCTGCGTCCAACGTATTTCACAAAATTTTGTAACGGAATTTAAGGACAATGATTTGAAGAAAAAAGTTATTTCTATGGGTAATAATTTCATTCTTAATTTTTATAATTAGTGTAATTTAAATAATTTCATTTTTAATTTATATAATTAGTGTAATAATGCATTGTCGACTGTTTCAATAGAGGTTACTTGATCAACGAGCCTACATATCAATACTACTATAGAGAAATTGACATGGTAAACCTGAAGGCTTTGAAATCGTTAGACAACATACCTTGACAAGATTGGATTCAAACATTCGATGGAGGTAGCCGTTGGGGTCAGATGGCAACCAACCTTGTGGAGTTGATAAACACAGTATTAAAAGGCCCGCACAACCTTTTCAACATAGTATTAAAAGGATCTCTGGTCATACTAGAAAACATAATCAAGCGCTGCTATCACATCTACTCAAATTTGATGTATTTTTATTTTATTTTATTTTAATATATATTTTTTAAATTTATAATATAATTTAATCATTTTAATCATAGTAATTTTTAATTATAATTATATTAATTATTTATTGTAATAATAATAATAATTAAAATATAAAATTAATTTATAATTTATTAATGTATTTTATTTTAATTTATTAAAAAATTAATAACAAATATTAAAATAAAAAAGGTTAGTTATATGTTGTTTCCTAGAGAAGCGACCTTCTATAACAATTTAAAATTTTTTAATTTCTAGACACTTCGCGAGAACTCGACTTCCTATCTAAAAAAAAAAAATAAGGCGTAAATACTTTTTAAATTAGGACAATTTAAAAATAAAAAAATAATAGTGGGGTATAGGATAATTTTTTTTCTTTATATAATAGTTTGTATGATTTCATGGGCCTTGAAATAAGGCCCAATCCTAGCTGTAACAAAATACCAACCGAGTTTTGTTTTTTTTTTTTTTGACAGAAGTCACTGCGCTTTGTTGGCATCCCAATCTGCTGCAATAACAGTGCAAATGCAACAAAGTCAGCACCCCACGGCGGCAACATTCTCAACCCCCACTCCTCCTCCCTCTTCATCCTCCGCCGAGGCACCGCCAAAGCAAGTTGCTCTAGCTATGGACAAACTCGGACAAGCCGAACGAATCATCGCCGATATCAGAATTGGCGCCGATCGCCTCCTTGAATCTCTATTCGTCGCCGCCTCCGGACCTCCTCACCAACGCAACAAGCCTCTTCAGGTTTTCATCAAAGAAGATACATGTATGCGCAAGCATTTTCAAGATCTTCGATCTCTCGGTATGACATTGCAGTTCCCTTACGTTTTGATCTATCTTCGGTTCCGCCATTAGGGTTTTAGTTTGTAATCTGTTGTTTTCGGTTTGTTAGGAAAGGAACTCGAAGAAGCTGGAGTTCTCAGTGAATCAGTTCGGTCGCGGAAGGACTTTTGGGGCTTGCATATGCCCTTGGTTTGTCCAGACGGTGCCGTCGTAGCTTATGCTTGGAAGCGACAACTCGCTGGTCAAGCTGGTGCTTCTGCTGTTGACAGGACTAGGTTCGTTTTGTTCCGTGTCAGTTTACTCTTTTCCCTTTTTTAGTTTCTTCATTTTGGCCCTCTTTGGATAAATTCCTAATTTAGGAATTAGGAATTTATAGCATAAGGGGTTATGTATAAGCTATTTTTGGAACACAAGATAAACTAATGTCAAACGGTTTAATATGAGCTATAAGTTGCCTTATTAAGCTATCCTTGATAGCTTAAGAAAATTAGCTCTCCTAAACATACTCACAAATATTTATGCTAGTAGATAAGTTCAAATAAGTCAATCCCATAGACTCACAAGTGCTTATAGCATAAGTGCTTATTGACAAATCTTGTGGGAAGGAATTCGAATTGGATGAAGAACAATGGAATCAACCATCTTTTATTATTGTTTTCATTCTATTAATATAAGAAAGACAGTGAAGTGAATGACGGAATCCTGTGTTCTTCATTAGACTAGCATATTTTTCTTTCTGAAATATTACGTGCACACATAAGAGGATATTTTAGTTCTCCAAATTTTACTATTACCTCCTGAATTCATAGCAAGCAGTAGTAAATAGTAATATAATACATAATATGTGCTTTAGCCAAGTTAGGCTGTGATGAGTTAACTTCCTTCCTGCGCTGTGTAGAAATATAATTAGTACGAGTATCCCAGTTTATCGTAGTAGACAGCTAGAATCTATATGGATGGCTATGGTTATTTTTGTCAAGTGGTAAAATTGCAGGTTTTGCTCACTTCAGCTCATGTTCATGAAGTTCTAACTCCAATATCAGCTTCCTTCTTTTTGTGTTTTTTACATGAATATGATTTATCATGCTTGTACTGACTTGTCAATGCTGCTGGCCCGTGTTACATTAGCTGCTCACCCAGGCTTCTGAATGATTCCAGGTTAGCTCTCAAAGCTTTTACTGATCAGAAAAGACGTTTTTTCCCCCATCTTGATGATGGACTTGAAACTAATGAATCAGCTTCGAAGAAACACTGTGGGTCGGAAGAAGTTGCAATGGAACCTAAGGAAGAGATTAGTTTTTTTAGGCCGCTACCAGATGTTCTGAAGTCCTTGGAAAAGGAAGTGCCAAATGTGAAAATTTCGACTTTTGAACGTTTGGACTGGTTAAAAAGAGCTTCCACACTCTCTTCTTCAACAAATGAGAGTTCTCTGGAACATAACTATCATGGTTCTAATAAGCTAAGGCTAGGATCAATGGGAATGGTTGTTCCGGAGAAAGTTGCAGTAATAGAATTGTTGTTCCCGTCTATCTTCAGAGCTGTTATATCCTTGCATCCTGCTGGTTCCACTGATCCTGATGCTGTAGCTTTCTTTTCTCCAGACGAGGTATACATGCTAATATTACTATGATATTTTTAATTTTTTTCTGTTTCCTAATATTCATTGTAGTGTGTGAACTATTTGATTATTGCCATATGGCACACTATGGTATGGATATTATAAATATTGACTCAGCATCAGTTCGGTAATGCTTCTTGCATATTAGGTACCAGACAGTTTCTCACACAAAATAGGTGAGTTAATATGCAATTGTATTCTAGGTAGTTAATCCCAGATAGCGGCGGGTCGTGGCCTACCCCAGAAACCGGGATAGCGGGTTGCGGGATACTGGGATGACCGCTACATGAATAATACTATATAAACATGCATAATTAAACAATGTCTCAAACTCATAGTCTTAATCAAAACATACTTTAGATACCAAATAGTCTTAATCAAAATATAGATTTAAATACCAAATATCATCATCTTTTTCAACATAGTAGAGTAATAAAATAACAAAATATTAAAACTAAAATGCATGTTATAGGAATCAAAGATCATCATCATCTTTAACATAATCTTCTTCCTCATCCTCTTCCCCATCAACTTCAATATATTCTTCATTCTCCTCCTCCTCATTCTCATCATCTTCAACATAAATAGGTTCAACTTCTTCAACATCTTCTTCTACCACCACTTCTTTTCAATCTTGCAACATTGAAAGCAATTCTATTTGTGTAAAAAAAATGAGCAATGTATTGTACCGTTCTTGCTCTTGCTTCTTTGTCACAAGCATCATTTATGCTTGTTTGTCTCTTGTCTTTCCCCAATTTGTGTTCTGTTTTTTTCATGAACATTAGATCCAAGGGACCTTTTGCCCTTTTTCCACTTCGAATCCTCCTTATTTCAGCTACATTGTCATTAACATCATCGTCAATTTGAACTTCCATCTTATTTAACATTCCATCTTTTAGTGCTTGTTTCTCATCATAATTTGTTTGCAACAATAGCTTACAATCTGGTGGTATTTTTCTGCAGCTTTTTACGTCTCCCTTTATTCTTAACTGATGTTGTCTTGCTCTAGTAATTCCTCCAGTAGTTTCAACTTGACAGAAATCACATGTCGCCCTCTTCCTATTATTCTTGTCTTTTACACTATTAAACTACCATGCTAGGTCAAAATTATCACCGGTTGGTATAAACATTACAGTAGCAAAACTATTACTTTGTGGGGTTGCAGATGATGTTGTCATGACTGTTTGCAGAACAGACAGAGATAGAAAGGAAGTAGAAAAAATCAGAGAGAAGTAACAAAAACAAATTAAATTAAATTAAATTAACAGAAGAAAACAGTAAGAAAAAAAGAAGTAAAAACAATGAAAAAAGAAGAAAAAAAAGAAGAAAACAGAATGAAAAAAGAATGAAGTAACATAAAAAAAGCTGAAGAAAAAAGAAAAAGGAGGCCATATCAAGTAGACTGTTTACATTATCAAAGAGGCCATTTCTCGGTAGCTTTATGTTGGATAGGGTTGTGAATCTTGTGATTTTCATAATTGTATGGTTCTCTACTAATGGCTGTATGAAGAGAGTTTATATTTCTGATTTGCAGAGACTAGACAGTGGTTCCATATTTTTTTTTTTCATCCATTCATTTTGCTTCTTGTTTTGGAGCATATCTTATCTCTTAGTTGTTTATGACTTATTTTATCTCCATTGTTACTTCTTTTTAATAATAAAAATATGTTCATTTCTTATTTCATAGTAAACTTGCTTGAATTTTACATCTATCTAGTCCACACTATAATAGTTTTGTAGTACCTCTGGTCTGGCTCATTATATTTAACTGAATTACTTTAACAGAGCGGAAGCTATGTGCATGCAAGGGGGTTTTCAGTTCATCATGTGTATAGACATATTACGGTAATGGTCTCTGTTGCTAACTTTTTATTTCCTATGATCCTTTCAGTGAAGTGTTCTGATTATAGCTTTTTAATCTTTGACACAGGAATATGCAGCGATAGCTCTGCAGTATTTTCTTGCTAACCAAGCTGAAACATCTCTGTATTGTCTTTTGGTACTGAAATTATCTCACAGTTGCATAGCATGATACTTATTTTTGTTCAAAGCTATTCATTTTTGACATACCCAAGATTTCTTAACTTTATGTTTTCTTTTTTTGCGTAGCATTGGATTTGCAGCTACCAGTCTCTATTTTCAAGATCATGCAGGTTCAACTTGCGGTTTGCAGATCAATAGATTTCCATATCATGTGGTGGAGTTACTAATCTCAGTTTTTTTTGGTTTACAGCAAATGTTCAAAGCTACTTGCCATGGATAAACAGTCAAATTTATTGTTACCCCCAGTTCACCGACCCTACTGGAAGTTTTCCTTTTCAAAAATTTTGTCAATCATATCTTCAAAGAACCAGAACTCAGATACTACTGTGGCTTATCATATTGGCTGCCTTTCCGAGGAAGTATGATTACACCCACCATTAATTTTGGTAAGCTGAGCGCCATAATTTATGCAGAATTTCTAGGAGCAAGAGTCTCCATTTCATTTTTTATTAATTATATAGCACTGACACTTTAGGTTGAAGGCATGTCTGAATGCACACATTCCATGTCTGTCACCTATACGACTCTGATATGCATTTAATCACTTCCATTTTTTCAAATTATTATCGCTGTCTATGGGTTAGTGTCAGTGCTTCGGAAATAGTCCCCCCTTCATTAGGAGGCAGGGGTTAATGGAATAATTTATCTTATAGTTGTTTTATGTTGTTATTTTTTAGTTTAAAAATCTTCAGGAAACGTCTGAGCCCATGGTGTCATATCTTGTTCATTGAAAGATTGATTTTTGGATGCTGGGAAGTTATCCTCACCCTGACATTGATCATTGCCTGCCACAAGACAAAACCATACAAGTACAAGACGGAAACATTACAATTTATGTTTTTGCTAGAATGAAATGCTGGCTGATTGTAATTTTTAAAGGATCAGTCAGTATGTGAAACTTAAGAATGACACTACCTCACATTTCTATCTTATCTGTATCTACTAGTTTTTCTGTCCATGTATAATACTAGAAAATAGTTCAAGGGGGCCAAACTCATCTGAGATTGAGGCACATGTTAAAAGTTGCGGTATATGCAGGTTTTGCGATGGTCTTGAAAGCTGATGTCTTGGTCCTGTGAATGTAAGTAGTATTGTGATGGAGGGTCAGTGCGAATTAACTTTCTATTTTAGCTAACTTAAAATCTTTCTTCGGGAATCCAAAGTTTTGTTATTTGAATTTTCCAATGAAACTGGTGGCATTTAGCTTGGGCAAGTATAAAATTCTCCCACCATGGTCAAGTTGCCTTTTACTGGCATTTGGACACTTGCACCGGTTTATGTACAGTTACAAAATATATAAAATATTACCAATACTATATTTTACTTTTGCACCTTTCCATATTAAATTAGTTCACCTATCTTACTATGTTAGTGGGCCCTGTATTTTCTTTTGTAAAAAAAAAAAATACAATCAAGAAGGCTTCATTCGAGCTTTGTTTAAGATCCAATGTTAACCACAATAATGATTTTGCAAGATCGCAACTTTACCATGTCCTCCATTCGAGTTTTGTGCATACTTTAGTTTATGGTTAGCTACTAAACCTTGGTAAATAATCAAACTGTGCCAACAAAACTACACAAAAGGTACCTTTACTAATATCACCCATTCAATACTTATAATATTAAATCAATGGTTAATAAAGCAATTTGACCATGGTGGGAGAATTTTGTACTTCATACTAAATGCCACCTAGGCACATGAAACAACAAACCTACAACAATCAATAGCATATTAAGAATTCAAATAAAAGATCCACAACTGTAAAAGTAAATAAAATGAAATATAGAAATACTGCATTGTAAATAGGGGTGGAAATAGGCCAGGCTTTGAAAGGCCTGAGCCTGGCCTACGATTTATTTTTTCGGCCTAAGCCTGGCCTACGGCCTATCGTAGGCTTTTTTTTCGGCCTAAGCCTGATCTTTTTAATAGTTTGGCTTGGCCTGTAAGCTTTTTTAAAAGCCTTTTTAAACGAATCCATTATTACTTCTTAAACAAATAAGGAACAACTACTAAGTGATTGACTAATTAAACAGTTACTGAATATAAAACGACTACTAAATATAGAACTGCTATCGAATATGAAATGATTAGTAAGTGATTGCCTAATTGATAGAATTTAAAATAGAAAATAATATTATTAATATAATAATAAAAACTAATATTAATAAATAATAAATATATATAGGCCGGCCTGTTAGGCCTAACAGGCTTTTTTATAAGCCTGAGCCTGACCTATTTAAATAAATAGGCTTTAAAAACAGTCTGAGCCTAGCCTTTTTATTAAATAGGCCAAGCCAGGCCATAAGTAGGTCAGGCCATAGGCCCCTACGGACAGCCTAACCTATTCCCGTCCCTAATTGTAAGTTGTGTATTTAATCTTTTGAAAGGTTAATTTTTGTTCCTTACAGAGCAATATTTTTTTTGCAAGCAAGACCTGTAGCTATAAAGATAAGGAAGGGAAGTTTTCATCACGATATTGAAATAACTTGTTACTTTAAGTTAAATTTCTAACTTCAATATTCTTTTTAAACCATAAACCTAATATAAGTAATAGGGACCTAGTTGAGTGTTATGAATTTCACATCGAGTAAAAAATAGAGCTGATAAACCTAGTTGAGTGTTATGAATTTCAACATTCTTTTTAACATGCTCTCTCTCTCTCTCTCTTGTGTTAGATTTAATCAACAACAAAAGGAATCATGATATGATATTCTTCAGATGCGTCGATGTCAATGAGTACAAAGAAATTCTACAAGATATCTACGACGGCTCTTATGGGATTCATATTAACAGACACGTTCGCCATGTATAGAAAGATTATTCGGGCCAGGTATTATTGGCCCACTTTAGAAAAAAGATTGCTTTAATTATGTCAAGAAATGCCATAAGTGTCAAATATATGCTGACAATATCCACACCTCACCAATGCCTCTAAACACCCTTACATCGCTCTGGTCGTTCTCGACGTGAGGCATAGACATCATAAGAATTGTTGAACCGAAAGCGTCGAATGGTCATCGCTTCATCTTGGTGGCAATCGATTACTTTACCAAATGGGCAGAGTTCGTTACGCCAACATAACAAAAAATATGGTAGTCAAATTCATAAAAATTCATAAAAATATGGCAGAGTTCGTTACGCCAACATAACCATGTCGTCATGGCCTACCAAACAAGATTATTACTAACAATGCCACAAATATGAATCACAAAATAATGGATAATTGTGTGCCATCTTTAAAATTCAACACCACAAACTCATCCATGTACAGGCCAAAACTGAATGGCACAATTGAACCAGTAAATAAAAACACTAGAAAATTATAAAGAAAATGGTTGTAACAGAAAATGACTGACATGAAATGTTGCCATTTGCACTACACAAGTAACGCACTTCGATGCACACTTCAATTTGGGCAATCATTTTTTCCCTAGTATATGAGATGAAGGTTGTGCCACCCATTGAAGTAGAAATCCCTTCTCTAAGAGTATTAACGAAAGCCAAACTAGAGAAGTTGGAATGAGTGCAAATCCATTTCGATCAATTGAATTTAATTGAAGAAAAAAGGTTGACAGTCTTATACCATCGGCATTAGTAAGTTTTTGATCTTCCTTGAGACCCTTGCAAGATTGAGGAGTCAAGCAGGAGTCAACCAGCCAATCAATCCTAGCTGTCCATTAGACAATTATGGCGTGTCAAAAGCATCCATATAAGGAGTATGCTCCTTACGAGATTGGATGACAACCCAGCTTTCGCCAAAGTTAGAGATTGATCCTCCTCCATCCTTCCAGACTGTTATGGAACTGTCTAGATCTTCTTCGTCTAAAGGATCTTTCGCCTCCCTTTCTAAATAGGCTTTAATTGTCATTTTTTTCTCCTACTCATTTTTTGAGTTGACTAAGGGAAATAATTAATTTAGATTTAATGTAATATGATATGTACTAATAAGTCATTTTGTAAATTGAACTTTTGAATATCAGTCTCCAGAATGTTGACATCATTATGCAACATGTTAACAATTAATGTCTAACATGTAGACATCATTCTCCATCCTGTTTGCACGAATCAAAGACAATCTGGATCTAAATATATTAAGCACATCTTTGAGATGTTTGTGCATATAAAGGATCATAAATCACAATCAAGAATGAGAAACTACATATCAGACATTATTATCACATAAGCAAAAATACATAATGTTCAAGTCAAGAACATTTATGGTTCAAAAAGTCTGGTCTTTAGTCAAATCTGACACATGACAACTGGACACTTTTTCAACAATCAAATTAGCTATCATCAACCTTCTAAAAGCCTATAAAAGGAACCCCAAGCTCAAGGAAAAAGAAGAAATTCAAGTGCTAAGAAAATCGATCACTTACATATGGGATGAATGTTCTTTAAGCAAAAGACCACCAAAAGATTTCCATTCAAGAAGAAATCAATAATGGCTATATGGGATGACTTAGATGAATCTGATGCAAAAGAAGATGAAATAATCCAACATATGCTTAATGGAAAATAAGGAAAAAGATGAAGTAGCAAATTATGAACCTTGTCCTTTATGTGAACAAATGGATTTTTTTTTGATAACTTGCTAAATGATAAAAACTTTCTTGTTCAAAAGCATAGTTCTTTAAAAGAAAAATTTCACAAAAAAAAAGAGAAAGAGAAAACTCAGGCTATGAATGACGAACTTAAAGAGATCATTCAAAATCTAGAATAATCTCAGCTAAAGATTTCAAAATTGAAAGTCAAGAAAATCAAGAACATTCTACATTACAAAAGGAGAATGTTCTCCTTAGAACTGAAGTTGAACTTCTTAAAAATGAGTTGTCAAATTTCATTAGAGCTACTGAAACATTTCAAAAAATCATGGGATCTCAAGTAGGAATATTTGATAAAGCTGGTCTTGGTTTTGATAAGACTAAAAAAAACTAAAATGTACGAAAATTTCGTTGTTCCTGAAAGAAAAGATGATAAATGTAAAATCAAATATTCATATTGCAGTAAAATTGAGCATCTGGAATTGACATGTTATTTTAAGAAAATAGATTAAAGCATTAAGAACAAAAAGATCTTTAGAAAAGAAGAACATTCTGGAGCAAAAACAAAATTTTCTCCAAACCTAAAAACTGGAGAACGTTCTCTAGCAAACTTGGCAAAAGGAGAATGTTATGGAATTTTAGCAAAACTTGTTTAAACTCAGTTTTCTAAATGTTTTCCAAGACAAACAACTAGGTGTTCTGGTTCCAAGATTGGCCACTTTGAATCAATATGCTATATTAAAAAGGAATCAAATTTTAAAACTAACCCTCAAGGATCCAAGACCAACTGGGTACCTAAAGTTAATGTAACAAATCACGCAGGACGAATTTCAAAGTTTCAACAAAAAGCCATGGTTCTTGGACAATGGCTGCTCAAGACATATGACAGGTGATACAAATTTCTTCATGTCTTTTGTCAAGAAAGATGGAGGGTTTATCACTTTCGGGAACAATAATCAAGCTCAAATTAAAGGTAAAGGAACAATTTCAAATGTCCATCAATAAAGACAAATGGATTTGGCATAAGCAGACATGTCATATTAACATGAAAACAATTTCAAAAATAGAACTTGTTAGAGAATTTCCAAAACTGAATTTTGATAAAGAGAGAGTATGTGAATTACGTGCTAAAGAAAAACAAGTTAAAAGCAATTTTCTTTCAAAAGATTTCATTTCCACAAACAAAATCCTTGAGCTGCTTCACATAGATATTTTTTTCTCTATTAAAACAACAAGTTTAGGAGGAACGAAGTATGATTTTTTTATTGTTGTTGACTTCTCACGATACACTTGGGTGTTGTTTTTAAAAAAGAAGGATGGTGCCTTTGACGCCTTCAAAATCTTTTGTAAAAAGGTACAAAACGAAAAAGATTCCAACATCATTTATATAAGAAGTGATCATAGAGGAAAATTGATAAATGCCTCTTTTAAAACATTCTTTGATAAAGTTGGCATTTCTCATAATCTATCTTGTACAAGAACTCCTCAACAAAATGAAGTTGCTGAAAGAAAAAAAATATAACCTTACAATAAATGGCAAGAAAAATCTTGGAAGAGTCTAATGTTGAAAAATATTTTTGGACTGAAACTATCAATACATCATGCAACATTCTAAACTGTGTATCAATAAGAAAAATTATCAACAAAACACCATATGAAATCTGAAAAAATAGAAAGCCAAACATCTCATATTTTAACATTTTTAGATGTTATTGTTATATTTTGAACAACAAAGAAAACCTTGAAAAGTCTAATTCAAAATCGGACAAAGCTATATATTTTTGGGTTACTCAGTTGATTCTAAAGGGTATCATGTTTTCAATATAAAAACTAAAACTATTGAAAAATATAAGGTTGTAAGAATATAAGGTTGTAAGAATTCAAAAGATTTCATTTCCACAAAAGGTTGTAAGAATATAAGGTTGTAAGAATTCAAAATCATACTTCATCTAGTTTGTTTGTGAATACCCTTGAAGAATATAAGGTTATAAGAATACAAAGCAAGATTGGTTGCTCAAGGTTACAATCAACAAGAAGGTATTGACTATGGTGAAACCTTTGATCCTGTTGCAAGGTTGTAAGCCATACGAATTCTTCTTGCATATGCATCTCATTAACTTATCAAACTTCTTCAAATGGATGTTAAAAGTGCATTCATAAATGGTTTTTTAAATGAACATGTTTATGCGCGTCAACCTTCCGATTTTGAAGATCAATTAAAACCAAATCATATTTTTAAACTTACCAAGGCTCTATATGGATTAAAACAAGTACCAAGAACTTGGTATGAAATACTTAGTTTTTTATTTTATTTTATTTTTTTATAATAAAGAATGGGTTTTCTAGAGGAAAGATTGACATTGCACTATTCAAGATGATAAAAATGATTTACTTATTGTTCAAGTGTATGTCGATGATATATCTTTGACTCAACTAACGAGAAAATGTGTGATGCTTTTTCAAAACTCATGCAAAATGAATTTGAAATGAGTATGATAGGAGAATTAAGGTATTTTCTTGGCTTGCAAATTAAGCAACATTAAAATGGCATTTTTATATGTCAAGAAAAATACATAAAAGATCTCGTACCAAAATATAAAATGAATGAAGCCAAAATCATGATTACTCTCATGCATCCATCTTCTTCATTAGACAAAGAAGAAAATGGAAAATCTATTTGTAAAAAACAATATAGGGGTGTGATAGGATCTGTACTTTATTTAATTGTCAATATACCTGACATTGTATTTGTAGTAGGATTGTGTGCTAGATTTCAATCAGCACCTAAAGAATCTCATTTAACAGCTATAAAAATGATCTTTAGATCTCTCGTTGGTACTACTGATCTTGATATTTGGTATAAGAAATGTTATCATTTTGATCTTGTAGCCTACTGCGTCGCTGATTATGCGAGAGATAAAATTGAACGAAAAAGCACCAATGGAGCATGTCAGTTTCTTGGAGAAGCATTAATAAGCTGGTCGTGCAGAAAACAAAACACAATTGCTCTATCAACAACTGAAGCTGCAAACTACTGTGAGTTATTCACGTATTCCAATTTACTGTGATAATACTAGTGCTATAAATCTGTCTAAAAATCTTATTCAACATTCAAGATTCAAGCAGATATATATAAAACATCATTTTATCAAACCCCTTGTAGAGGAAAGTTTTCATTTTCAAAGAAAAACTGAGAATTATCAAAAATTCAATCAACCTGCATTAATTTATTTTTCTTTGCAAAAATGGAGAACATTCATCAGTCTTCGTTTTTAACTCATCATTCTTCGTTTCTATGCGCATCAATCTCTGTTTTTCTCACAAAGTTAGCAAAAGCGCTTTTTGCATGGTATTAATGAGACGTGTTCCCTTGTTTGCAAAAACAACTGCCACACTGTCAATTCTCCTCTTTTCCAACATCCATCAGTCACCTCACCTTTCCTCCATAAACGAAAAAATTGCAACTTCAACATCACGATTTTTTATCTTCCAAAATTGTAACTTCATCTTCTCAAAACCTCCAAATCACTTATGCGAAAAAACTCAAAAATGGCTCGAGCAAAAATGTCTGTTCGAAAAAATCATAGCCTTAACACGCCCTCGTCTTTATCATCATCTCCACTATCTTCTCCATTTCTAAATCATTCACCCTCACCACCACCTAGACCGACTCCTCCACATGAATCTTCGGAGACCCATTATGGGACTATTTGTCCTCATCTCAAGATTCAAACCCTAATCCCATTTCTCTCAACCCTTTATCAACTATACTTCCTCCTCTCTTCCAAAGCCCCGCTCCTAATCTGTGCAAAGTTCCTCTATATCTTCGCAAATATTTTTCTAAACCCAATGAAGCCATGAGATGTGTCATGCGCGTCTCGAATGGAATCGAAACATCGAAGGCAAAATACACCAAACCCACCGTGTTGGTCATCTCCGATAGTGAAGATTCTGAACCTTCCAACCCTCTCAAACCCTCCGAACCATCTACATCTTCACCTCCAAATGAACCCTCTCAAACAACACCTCATAGTCAAAAAAGGAAATCGATGACTGATATTTTTTCATCAATAAAACCCTTTCAACCCTCTCCAACAAAAACCACTAAAAACCACAAAACATAAAGGTCAAAACCACCATCACATTATCTAAGTTTTTGGCCTAAAACAAACTAAAAAACCCCTAACGAGGCAAAACCACTGAACTAAAGCAAAAGCCTCGAGAACGTTCTCCATCATCTCCAAAACGTTCTCTTTCTCCCTCCCCAGAATGTTCTGCACCTAAAACTAAAAATCCATAATGTTCTCCACCATCCTCCCACCCAACCAAACCTGGCCCAGAACTTTGCTTCTGTCCAACCTCTAAAAATTATATGCTAGAAAATGGGTTGAGCAACATGTTGGTATTGGTAGAGTGCTTATGCTTGAAAATCTGATTGTTGACGACAACTCTATTCAACACTTCATAGACGCCCTAGGATGGACCCTATTTCTTCAGATTTTTTATTGTTTTTACCGTGCTGTGGTGCGGGCATTTTATGCAAATCCCAAACCTTTCCTGATAAGTCACTTCTAGTAACTAATCTTGTAACATCCCGATTTTTAACAACGTGAGTGTATTTTTTATTTTAAAACAAAAAAATAAAACAAAGAAATACTTTTGGATAAAATATTTAAGTCGTAACACAACAACAAAAGTCAACAATATTTACAAATAGCGGAAATAGTTTTTGAAACAAAATCCAAAGTATTTAAATAGCAAAATACAACGGGGCTATGAGACCTATCAAACATAACTCATACCCCTGGAGTACTCTCGGCAAACACCTGCATTAAAGCACTGTCCCAAGAATCTTTACTTTCCCCACGTCACATCAAAAAGTGAAACATGGACCCATCAAAACAGAGGTCATCAATTAGTTTAAGCATAGATACAATCTTCCAAAATGAAATAAATACAATCACAAAAGAAAGACATCTAGTCCTTATACAACCACCTAATCTGATCATGCTACAAAAACTACACAGCCCGGGTGATCTCCACACGCCCCACAAGATTCTCCTGACACAACTTCGGTCAGGTATGACTAACTACTTTCCCATCTCTAGGGTACTAACTAATAAGATGCTCATGTTTCTCATATGAGGGCAAAACCTAGATTTCCACAATAATTGTAAAGGTCACCAACTGAAATTAACAAATATCACATAACAAAATTCTTATATTTTCAAATGCTCAAAAGAACCTTTCGTCTTAGCATACTCATCGAAAGGTTTTCATATGTCCAAAAATGCATAAACAATGTTTAAAAATGAAGTTTTGACAAACTACACTGTCATAGCCGAATACAACAGAGAAAATGCATATTTTCAATTATAAAATGGCTCTGAATCAATCAACACTTCAAACATTAATATTATCAATTATGAACACATAATTAACACCAAATTAATCTCCACAAATTCACACCTCAATCACACATTAAATATTCATTACATCAAAACTTAATCAACCAAACTTCACACCTCAAAACAATTATGACAAATCACAACAACAACCGAATATGTATATACAATCATCATAGTATAACAAACATGACTCGCGTGCCAAGCACTATAAAGCAATGCGTATATGCCAAAATGCATGATTCCAGAATTCCAAACCAAAACCCTTCTCGAAGGGCATAAATCATAATTGTACAGCCTCTCACATACCAGTACTAATTACCAAGGTGCAATCTCTCACAAATCATCATGATTTTCTAGCGTGCAGTCGCTCACATACTAGCACGACATACAAGAGTGCAGTCGCTCACAGACCATCAGAATTTTATAGAGTGCAATTGATCATAGATCAACACATTCTAGAGTGCAATCTCTCATAGATCAGCATAATTTACTAGCGTGCAGTCGCTCACAGACCAACACGACATACAAGAGTGCAGTCGCTCACAGACCAACACAATTTTCTAGAGTGCAACCGCTCACAGATCAACATATTCTAGAGTGCAATCTCTCACAGATCAGCACGATTTACTAGCGTGCAGTCGCTCACAAACCAGCACGACATACAAGAGTGCAGTCGCTCACAAACCATCACAATTTTCTAGAGTGCAATCGTTCATAAATCAACACATTCTAGAGTGCAATCTTTCACAGATCAACACGATTTACTAGCGTGTAGTCGCTCACAGACCAGCACGACATACAAGAGTGCAGTCGCTCACAGATCAGTACGACGCAACAGTCCCCGCAAGGATAAGATGAACCAACAATTCACTTGGCATCATCCCGTGGTCCATTACGGTCACCACTATCACCATGGCCCCATCGCAGTTATCATGTACTATGAAATGCATAAGCATACTCTGACTCTTTTCACCACAATCATTGAATAAATTGAGCTATTAAAAGATTCCCCATTTTTAATACTCATTTAACACTAATGATTTTTCAGATAAAATAGAGAGTATACTCAAAAATATTTATTCACACCAATTTAAATTTCCACAAATACACATAAACCACCTCTCCAAATTCCATCCACACATAAATTGAATTAAATTCATTTTCCACCAAGTCACACATAAATTTCTTTCCAAAAATTCATAATATTAATTATGAACACATCAATTTCACCAAACATGAATCACCAAAATTTTCAAACATTAATCACCCATTTTCAATCTCCAAAATTTTCAACCATAAATCACCACAACAACATTAATATATCAGAGTTCTCCCCACTACTAACTCGGTACCAACGGTCTCGATTCCTTTTCGAGATTCAAGGAGCTAACTACATAAACATAAATATTTATAACAATTTGTTCACAATAAAATTAATCCAACCACAACGAAATTCCTAAAATTAAATCTTTTTGACATATCCAACTTTTAAAACCAAATAATCTATATTATTTACTTAAAACTAAATAAAACAAATATTGTCCAAATTTCACATTCACATACTCGACTATTAAAGCACCGAAATATTTGAGTTAATAAAATACTATAAATTTTTTTTTCTTTTTAAACTCAATCAAAGAGCATTTAAAAGAGTAACATTTAAAACTCTAATCATTTTTAAGTTCAATCTATCTTTTTGCACAAACTCTTTAACTTAGTTAAAATTTGAACTTTTTCACAACTTTAACAACTCTAAATTTTTCGTAAAATTTCAACTTCAGTTCAAACTCATTTATTTGAAAATAACTCATTACGTTACTCAAACACATCAAATTTAATCACTACATATATAAATCACATTAAATTCATTTTCTACAAATCCACACATCAAATACATCAAATTTCTTTTTCACAAAATCACAAATAATATCCTAAATGCAAACTAAAAGTTTGGAAGGAGCCCTTACCTCCGTTGTAGTTTTAACAACCGATTTCGGCACTGTGATTAATTACGGTAAAATTTTCGTTCGCGTCGTTACTTCCAAAGTTAGCTCACTAGCACCGCAACATAGGGATGAACAACTATTCTTTCTGTCACTTTTCGAAATGAAGCTCAGAAGTCGAAGAAAAATAAAATTTATTTTTGAAAAAAAATCAAAACTTTGTTTTTGGTAATAGAGAGAAAAGGAAGAAGAAGAGTGAAGGTTGCATGGAATGGCATTGCTTTTTCTCTTTCTGCTTTCTGCTTCCAGCCTTGCTTTCTCACATACACATATATATAAACATGTTACTTACTAATAATATATATATATATATATATATTATATTTAAAATTAAACCAATAAATATCTAACAACTCTTACACTTATATCTTCTCCAATTACTTTTTCAAAAAATATCTACTCTCGTCACAACTCAATTGACAGATAAATTTTTTTTTAACAACAAGAGACATTTAAAAAAAAAATTATCCAATATTAAATTTTTTGTAACATAATTAAATTATTCTCTAAGAAATAATTTAAATCGGGTCTCAATATATATATATATATATATATATATTAAAATATATATATATATATATTAAAATATATATAAATATTAAACATATTATTAACTCTAATAAAGTATATTTTTGATATTTGATTGACTATATAAAATTCAATTGAGTCGAATGCCTACATAATTTAACATAAAATACCTTAAAATTGCATGAATTAGAGTTTAGAAAATTAAGGGTTTTACAAATTTAAAGGCTATTGAAATAAGGTTAACCTCTCCCATTCTTGCATCCATTCTCGATCTACCAAATGATGGTCCTTCTATTTTTGGTAAGAACTAGTACTCAAATCTTAAAGAGAAGGAAGTCCTTGCTAAAGTATTTCAAGTGGGATGCACAAACTATTTGTCTACATCTCTAAAGCCCCTTTGCAAAGTCTTCAACAATATCAGCCAACACACGATCTTGCTTCACTATGGGAGCCACAAGTATGTCTCTGATAATGATGCATTGATCATCCATCACCTCCTTAACTGCAAGCGAGTTAATCTTCCCTAAATAAGAATTCATAACATGATAGTTGCCACGATTAAGGACTACAAGAAAAACATAGTCCCTTTTGGCATGCTTATTTCCAAGATTTTTAGGTATTTTAATATCCCTCTATCTTCTAAACCATCCACAATAAAAATTTCAAAATTTTCTTCCAAGAATGTTTCACACATGAAGAAACAAACCTCTGCCAAAAACATTCCCAAAAATGCAATTCCTTCCACCATTCAAAAATGCAAATGTTCTGTGTGTAAATTTGGTGCCCCCTCTATTGTTCCACAAGAACATTCTCCATCACCTCAAACCACCATACCAAATCATTCTTGACCAAATCCTAAAAAAATCACTACTAAAAAACGTTCTCCAACTACAACTCAAGAATGCTCTCCACCTTGCATCCCCCCAACTACTGCTCAAGAATGTTATTCCCCTTCACCAAACATTCTCCCTCCTCATTTAACTATACATCTACTGAGATTCATATTGTCCTATATCCCTATCATCCACTAAGTGCTCCCAACTCCTATTTCATTCTACATCAACCATGTCACATGCCTTTGTCTCTCCATAAAAGACCAATTCATCCATCTTTGGCATTAATTAGTGTCTGATCTTCATTGACACCCTTGGTCTTTCCATTCATCCTCCAAAATCGCCAGCAACTGCCTTTCCCACCATGCCACTTCCTTTGCAACTCTTTCATCTTTTTGCACTATCACTACTCCCACACACAACACTCCCCCTTTTACCCTTAAAGACAACTCCAAGCACCCTGCCAATCGTCAAAAAGTCGAGCATGAGTCAACTAGCCAATCAAATAGGTCAGGTCATGCCAGACCTTAAAAACAGCTTGAGCCTAACCTTTTGATTAAATAGGTCAGGTCATGCCAGACCTTAAGTAGGCCAGGCCATAGGCCCCTAACGTACGGCCTAGCCTATTCCCATCCCTACTTACAAGATTGGATGGCAACCCAACTTGCTCCAAAGTTAGGAATTGATCCTCCTCCACTAAATCCTCCTTTCTCTTTCCAGGTTGTTCCATAACCGTCTAGATCTTCTTCATCTGAAGGGTCTTCCCCCTCCCTTTCTAATTAGGCTTTAACTATCAATTTTTCTCTGATTCCTTTTTGCATTGACAACTAGGGAGAATTAGTTTAGATTTAATGTAATATGATATCCACTAAGAAGTCATTTTGTAAATTGAACTTTTGTATATTTTAATCTGCTTGAAACATATGCCTAAATTATATATATTCATCATTCTAGATGCATCAATGACATTTTATTTTGGTTCAAAATCTGAAGCATATTCTGAGGGGGAACTTTTAAGCTCTCTATGATGAAAATGAGAATCAAAATTAACATATTTGTCATCATAAAAAAGGAGAAGATTGTTGAAACAAAATCCCAAATTAATGTTTTGATGTAAACAAACAAAGCTTAATTAAGACTATATTTATTATTCTAAATGATGTGTTAATTTTACATGTGATTCCGAGTGTAATAATCCTAGATAGGTACTAAGCAATGCAAACAAACTCAGTTTATGGAAAAAAGAAAAACTCTTGCAAATTTAAATCATCTGTTAATGCAAGAAAAACTCCTGCAAATTACAAATGCATTTCCATTACATCTATAAGGAATATACAATTCTCACATAAGCAAAAGAAATACACTCCAAAAGATCAAAGGATAAAAGACATGACTCAAAGCAAAAGTAACAAATGATCAATCTCTAGATTGTTAACATTAATCTCTAGAATGTTAACATCACTCTTCGGCATGTTATAATTAATCTCCAACACGCAGACATCATTCTCCAGCATATTAACAATGATTTTCCAGAAATTTAATATCAGTCTCCAAAATGTTGACATCATTCTCCAATATGTTAACAATCAATCTCCAAGAAGTGGACATCATTCTCCAACCTATTTGTACGTATCAAAGACAGTCTTGATCTAAATACATTAAGCACATCTCTGAGATATCTGTGCACATAAAGGATCATAAATCACATAAAGAAGATTGAATGAGAAGCTACATGTCAAACATTATTTTCACATAAGCAAAAATGCAGAATGTTCAAGTCACAAACATTCAAGACTCAAAAAGTGCGGTCTTTAGTCAAATATGACACATGACAGATGAACACTTTTTCAAGAGACAAATTAGCTGTCATCAACCTTCTTCAAGCCTATAAAAAGAATCTCAATGATAGAGCTAAGAAGGAACGCAGGCCACCTATTACTAAAGTGTATGGGAGGCGCCAGCCTGGCACTAAATGAAAATAACTAACTAGTGAATAATAGTTAGTTGGGGAGAGAATAAATAGGAGGGGAAAGAGAGGAATTAGTTAGTTGTTGAAACAGAAAGTAGGCATAACTGATTCTGGGAATCAGTTAGAGAATTGTTGTTTTCTCTCCATCTATCTATTTTCTTTCTTCCTCTACAATTCCTTGTAATTCTTCTATTCAATCAATAATACAAGAGATTAGGGTTCATTGATCCTAATCCTCCATTCAGTTTCATTTACGCTATTTGTTCCTAATTGATATTGGTATTAACACTGGTATCAGAGCACCGATCCTGGTGCCCTGAATTCCACGCTTGGAGCTGCTGCATATGAGGACGAGAAGCATGGCGAGATCCAGTGACGATTGGGAACAGGAACGTGAAGAGATGAAAACTCGACCTGAGTTTGCAGAAGCTCTGGCGAAGAAACATGAGGATCAAATCGCTGATTTGTTGATGAAATTTGGCTCGAATCGTGAACAGAGTAGTCCGTTTCAGGAAGGAACTGGAAGTAATGGAGGTCACAGTGAAGAAGTTCATCAGAGGGAGAAATGGTGGAAATTGGAGATTCCAATTTTTACGGGGGAAGATGCTTTTGGATGGACACACATATTGTAATGATACTTTTTGTTAAAGGAGGTAACCGAGGAAGAAAATATGCAAGCTACAGTCATGGCTCTAGAAGGAAAAGCGTTGAGTTGGTACCATTGGTGGGAGAAATGCAACCCTAACCCCAATTGGGAAGGTTTCAAGATTGCTGTGGTACGTAGGTTCCAACCTTCAATGGTTCAAAATCCCTTTGAGCAATTGTTATCCTTGAAACAAACAGGCACAATAGATGAGTATGTTGAGAATTTTGAAAAATACGTGGGAGCCATGAGAACCATTGATCAAGAATTTGTGAGAGGAATGTTCTTGAATGGACTCAAACAGGAATATTCTTGAATGGAGCTACAAGCTGAGGTAAAATTATATGAGCTTAACTCCTTATCAGAAATGATTCAAAAAGTTCTATTGATTGAACAAAAGAACATGTTAGTCAATATGAAAAATGGTTATAGTTATGCTTCTAGAACTAACGACAATTCACGTAGCATGCCCTATTCTAAAACTATAACCCTAGAATCAAAGTTGAGTTCAGATCAGAAAAGCAGTACCATGAGTGGGACTGGCCAGAGTCAAAGTGTGGAAAGTGTTAAAAACAGAGGAGAGAAAAGAGAAAAAGGGTTATGTTTTAGATGTGATGAACCTTATAATAGAGAACATCGATGTAAAAACAGACAATTTAAGATGATCATTATAGAAGAAGAGGAGGAAGAAGGAGTGGAAGAAGTGGAGGAACCCCTGCAGTCTTTTAGATCTTTGCATCTATCATTGTGTTCCATGTCTGGATTCACTACTACTAGATCTTTGAAGGTGGATGGATTGTTAGAAGGTGTAGCAGTGGTCATCCTAATTGATTGTGGTGCTTCCCACAATTTCATAGCTACTGAGTTGGTGGAAAGACTACACTTAACAGTTATGGAAACCTCTCCTTACATGGTAGAAGTAGGAGATGGACATAAAGTAAGATGCAAGGGAAAGTGTGCACAGTTAAAATTTCAGATGCAGAACTTAGAAGCAATCCAAGACTTTTATTTGTTCACACTCAAGGGGGTTGACATGGTGTTAGGGTTGGATTGGCTAGCAAGGTTGGGAGAAATTAAAGCAGATTTTGGAAAGCTGGAACTAACTCTGAAACAAGGAGAAACGTTCATCAGAATAGCTGGAAATCCAGCCTTAACTAAAATTGAACTTCCTTTTGGAGCACTGATGCAAGTTTTAGAAGAAGAAGGTGAGGGATTATTAATTCAGTGTGAAAGAACCAAGAAGAAATAAGATTCTCAAAAGACCCTGCCAAATTTTTTTCTGAATTTACTAGACGAATTTGATGAGGTATGTTCAGACCCAAAGGAGCTGCCTCCATTTAGAAAGCATGATCATGCTATCCATCTTAAAGAGGGAGCTTCAATTCCTAATTTGAGGCCTTACAAGTACCCACATTATCAGAAAACAAAGATAGAAAGATTGGTCGCAGAGATGCTGGAATTTGGGGTAATTAGACACAATATTAGTCCATATTCAAGTCCTATTATACTAGTGAAAAAGAAGGATGGAGGGTGGAGGTTTTGTGTAGATTATAGAGCATTGAACAAGATAACGATACCTAACAAATTCCCTATTCCAATTATAGAGGAACTTTTGGATGAAATTGGTGGAGCCACTGTGTTCACTAAATTGGACTTGAAATCGGATTATCATCAAATCAGAATGAAGAAAACTGATGTTGAAAAAACAGCTTTTAGAACTCATGAAGGTCATTATGAGTTTGTGGTGATGCCTTTTGGCTTGACTAATGCCCCTTCTACGTTCCAAGCTCTAATGAATGAGGTTTTAAGACCTTTTTTGAGACAATTTGCATTGGTTTTCTTTGATGACATATTGGTTTATAGTAGAGATGAGGCTGCACATGAAGATCATTTGCGGAAAGTGCTGGAAGCATTAAGAGGAAATTCCTTACTGGTCAACAAAAAAAAATGTAGTTTTGTTCAGCCAAGCCTAGAGTATTTGGGTCATGTTATCTCTGGGGTAGGAGTGGCAGCAGACCAAACAAAGGTAGAGGCTGTAAAATCTTGGCCTGTTCCTAAAGACTTGAAGAGTTTAAGAGGATTTTTGGGGCTAACAGGCTATTATAGGAGATTTGTACAGAATTATGGTAGAATCACTAAGCCCTTGACTGACTTATTGAAGAAGGACAATTTTGTGTGGAATGAGGAAGCCACTACAACATTCCAAACTTTGAAATAGGCCATGGTTAGTCTACCATTGTTAGCAGTACCTGATTTTTCTAAGACATTTATTGTTGAAACTGATGCATCTAGTAAAGGGCTAGGGGCTGTCTTGATGCAAGAAGGGAAACCTTTAGCTTTTTGGAGTAAAGGTCTTTCCCCCAGAGCTCAAGTTAAATCAGTTTATGAGCGAGAGTTGATGGCTTTGGTATAAGCTGTTCAGAAATGGAAACACTACCTCATGGGTAATGGCTTTGGTACAGCCATTACCAATACCAACACAGGTGTGGCAAGACATTTCTATGGATTTTATTTCTGGTTTGCCTAAAACTAAAGGCAAGGATACTATATTTGTGGTAGTGGACAGACTCACAAAATATGCTCATTTTTATCCACTTGGGCATCCTTTCAATGCAAAGGATGTGGCGGCTTTGTTTGTCAAAGAAGTAGTTCGTTTACATGGATTTCCTACATCCATTGTTTTAGACAAGGATCAGATATTTTTGAGTCAATTCTGGCAGGAATTGTTCATATTGGCTGGAACTACACTCAAGTACAACACTGCGTATCACCCTCAGACAGATGGCCAGACTGAGGTGGTCAATAGGAGTTTGGAAACTTATCTCAGGTGCTTTGCTGGACCTAAACCAAAAAGTTGGGTGGACTGGCTCTCTTGGGCAGAATTTTGGTTTAACACCACCTACAACATTTCAGCTGGAATGACCCCTTTCAAGGCTTTGTATGGAAGAGATCCCCCGACAATGATTAAAGGGTGTACTTTTACTTCTAAGATAGAAGCAGTTAACCAGATGTTGATGTCACAGGATTTGATTTTACAAGAGTTACAACAGAATTTGTTGAAAGCTCAAGATGTTATGAAAACACAAGCCAACAAACATAGAAGACAAGTTGAATATGAAGTAGGGGATTGAGTATTTTTAAAACTTCAGCCTTATAAGCTGAAGTCTTTGGGTAATAGATCTATCGCGAAACTCTCTGCTAAATTCTATGGTCCTTATCAAATCCTTGAGAGGATTGGTCTAGTTGCATATCGCTTAGAACTTCCAGAATCTGCTAGAGTTCATCTAGTTTTCCATGTATCTTTGCTAAAGAAAGCTTTGAAGCAGGGTCACCAACAGCAGCCATTACCACCAATGCTTTCTGAGGAATTTGAATTACAAGTGGAGCCAACTAATATTTTGCAATATAGGGAGGATAAGGATGGGAATTTGGAGGTCTTGGTCCAGTGGGATCAGTTATCAGCATGTGATAATTCGTGGGAACTTGCTACACAATTGCAACACTCTTTTCCTCGGTTTCCCCTTGAGGACAAGGTAATTCTTTTGGGGGGGAGTATTGACAGAGCTAAGAAGGAACGCAGGTCACCTATTACTAAAGTGTATGGGAGGCGCCAGCCTGGCACTAAATGAAAATAACTAACTAGTGAATAATAGTTAGTTGGGGAGAGAATAAATAGGAGGGGAAAGAGAGGAATTAGTTAGTTGTTGAAACAGAAAGTAGGCATAACTGATTCTGGGAATCAGTTAGAGAATTGTTGTTTTCTCTCCATCTATCTGTTTTCTTTCTTCCTCTACAATTCCTTGTAATTCTTCTATTCAATCAATAATACAAGAGATTAGAGTTCATTGATCCTAATCCTCCATTCAGTTTCATTTACGCTATTTGTTCCTAATTGATACCGGTATTAACACTCAAGCTCAAGGAAAAAGAAGAACTTCAACTGCTAAGAAAATCCATCACTTACATACATTTACATACTTGAAAGTTTCTCAATCACAAATAAAAGATTCAGTTATGTTTTCTTCCTCGAATATCAAAATTATTCTAAGTTTTTAACTAGAATTTTTAAATAGGTTCTTCCTTGTAAATTAATATTGCTACTTCAATTATCATAAAATAATTTCATTAAATAAAAGCTCCTACACATTTCCTTTGGATAAATCACAATTATTCCATCCCTATGTATAATTCCTCTCACAAAGTTAAGGGTAAGGGGTTGCATATTCTCTCATAATCCAGAAGGAAACTACTTTGCGTATATTAAAAACACATTGAAATTGATAGACCAAAACTTCATGACTTGGTTATTTTTAAACTGCTAAGTATATTAAAAAATGTTGTAACCGAAGCACAAGGAGTGCACAGGTTAAGCAACAATAGTACAGAGTCTTAGATCCACAAGTCTCAAACCAAAATCGAGACTAACCTAACACCTTAAAGCATGACTAGCTAAAACAACCCTTGTTTTCATACTTTAATGGCACATCCACCCATCAATAAAATACTAACATAACAAGTTGACTAAAGACACCTCCATCCACAAATTCTTAATAACCCCACCAACACAAACCAAAATTTGTTATAACTAACATGATAATAGACTAACCAATTGTCACAAAAAGCTTCCTTGTGCATATAACTCCAGCCTCCGAACTTATGCAACCCATAATTACTGCAATGTCGGGCCCGAAGCAACACCAAACCAACCTAAAAACAAGCTCACTAGCAGCCGCTACTTGATCAATCACAACAATAAACAAACAACAACATAATGAAAAATCCAAACAAATATTATTACTTGCCTTCAAAACCAGTGACACGCTGAGCTAAAAATGTGCCAGAACTAGGACCAATTGAGCAGACATACGGGCAGAAACTTCATGACTTGGTAGCTGCAGTAAATATGCAAGAAACACCTATGCTACTTACTAATAATTTTCCAAAAGAATGGTCATCACATGAAGTTTGCATAACTGACCTAGAGGTTGTGCCACCTATATGATCAATTCTCCAATTGCAATTGTTGTAAAAATTATAAGAGCTCAATGTATTCAGTCCTAATTCCAAGACTTATATTTTTAATTATCAACACAAATCAAGTGCGGTCTGATTATTATACCAACACCTAATAAAGTTTATCCATTGATCACACACCATCTTTCCACCAATGAACCTCTCATTTCATCCGAATTTTATAATAGGTCTTGCAGTAAAAACCATTGACAAATACATTGTCCACCATATCATTTTTTCCACTCTATGGCATTTCTCCCATCCACTCAACACCAAACATAATTCCCTTTGTGATTCCACTAAGAATATTTGTACTACCCAAATACCAGTCAAAACAATGCAATAATAATAGATAGGCTAATCCCTCAATTCCCATGCTTAAACCAACTAGCTACATAACACGAGAAATATAACTTTGTCATAAGAGGTAAGAGCTAGCATACCACCCAGTCACCTCATATTGCAGTTAAAAAGGGATTATGGTCATCAAAGCACAACATATCAAATTATCCATACATGCTTTAAAGAAACAACAAGCTTTCACATTGGGTCATCAACAAAGTATATCCTTCCATTTCTGCAACTGGGTGAGGTGTTACTATGGCATATATTCCACCCATTATTTTTAAACAGCCTCCATCTTGCAGACTCATAATAATCTTGTAGAGTTTGTATACCTTTACAAATTTTGATTTACAAAATTTAAGGTTCTCTTTTTTAAACTGAAGATTGAAGATTCTATTTCATTTAGGCAAGATTGATGGTCCTTGAATAATTAAGAATAAAAAAATCCATATCTCAATTATAAACCAAGCAAGGCCAATTTTTTGGAATTAAAATTCCAAAATTTGTAACATAAAAAGTTTTGTTTTTCTCTAAATCTTAGAACCAAATAGGGTCTTGGGGAAAAACATGTTTAATGTTATTGAATTATTCTATTCAAGAATGAGATAATCCTCGCAAAAGAGGTATCAATGTAAATACGTTGGAATGAAAGTTCCAAAATTACAGCATCAAGCAGGAAAAAAAAATTCCTTCTAGAAACAGAATAGGGTCTTGATACATAACTTATTTTCCTCAATTAACTTTTTTTTTTTCTCAAGCAGATGATTGAATGTTCTTGACTAATCAAGAATGAGAAACTTTGTCTCCCAACAGGTGTGAATTCAAATATTTTGCAACGAAAATTCCAAATTCACAAATGTAAGGGGTCATGTATTCCACAACCTTTTTGAAAAAAGATTTCATCTTGTATTGATTTACGTTCCTTTCGGGTTTGTATACCCTGTTAAATTTTGATTTACAAAACATAAAGGGTCTTTTTTTTAAGCAGAAGATTGAATGTTCTTGAATAATCAAGAATGAGAAAATACGTAATCCAATTATAAAACTAGACAGGGCAAAAAATTTGAAATAAAATACCAAAATCCATTGTCGTAACAAACATAAAAAGTGTCTTTCAAAACCTTAGTACCAAATAGGGTTTTCAACCAAAACATGTTCCCTCAATTAAGGTTTTTTATCTCAAGCACAAGATTGAACATTCTTGAATAATCAAGAATGAGAAAAATGGGTTTTCCAACATGTATGAATGCAAATATATTGAAATGAAAATTTTGAGATTACCTAGCAAACGAAAAACATTGATGAAAACATAGTTTTGCAACAGGGAACCCATAGCGGGACAACAAAGTTGTCACAAGTTCGATCAGAAAATAGTATGTATGTGTTGTTTATAAAGCCTATCTTGTTGGGCTTAGGTATTTTAGTGGATCGTTGGGTGTAGGCCCACTATCGAGTTGTAGTTTATTCGACCCTTTTGAAAATGATATCCTATATAAACTATATACATTTTATACAAACTACTCATTTTACCCTTTTTTTTATTATTATTTTTTGATAAGAAAATTTCCACCTCCACCAAACTCATCTTGGTTCCAGAAAACTTAATTTTTTTTTTTAAATTTATGTTTTAAAAATTTTAATTTTTTGTATGCAATTTTTTTTAAGTTTTTCGATGTAAAAATGTGTTATAGTAAAGTTTAATATTTAAATCCTAACATTTGTGTACTAAAAATTTTTTTAAAATTTTTTGAGCATAGAAGTGTGTTCTGGTAGAGTTTAGTATTTAAACCCTAACGTTTGTATATCGGAAAATATTTTTTAAGTTTTTTAATATAAAGTTCAATTTTTTCAAAATTCCGTGTTTCGGAAAAGAAATTTAGTGGGATAATTTTTTGTTTTTGTTAAAAAATAAAAAATGGGTAAAATAGGTAATTTATATAAAATATGGAGTAAGAGTATAAATGTAGAGTACATGGTATAATTTTTTATCCTTTTTTAACAAATGGTTATATTCAAACCAAATATTTGATGGTTAAAATCTTAAGTAATTAGTAAAAAAAAATATTTAAGTAATTTGTCGTTGAATTCTTAAGATAATTTGTCTTATGTAGAGGGAACTGATAAAAAAATTAAGAGTCTGATTGGAGATAATTTTTTATGTTTATGAGGAACTTAATAAAACAAGTTATTCATTACTATCAAAAGATCGTGTATTAGTATTGAAAATATTTTGATCAATAATTTTTTTTAATTTATACATGTAGAAATTATTACTGTATCTATTAAAATTGACTAAATTAATTTTTTTTATTAGTATATTTATCTATTTACTTTGATCTCAATAATCAAATAACTTGTTTCTATAATTGAAATTAAAATTTTAATTTTAATTAAAATCATAAATAAAAAAACGTCATTTCAAAATAGATTAACAAGATAAAAATTAAAAATTTGATTGTATTAAATTTAATATATAGTCAAACTCATTCATAGATGACATGTCATTCAACTAATGATAATTTCATTTGATAGTATAATACTATATTAATTTTTAATTATACTATATAAATCTCCCTAATAATAAGTTCATAAATTCAATTAAATATTTTTTTAGTTTAATATGTTGAAGTAAAAATCTTTTTGATATGTGTTTTAATCACAACAAACCTTACGAAGTAAATGTTAAATTTTCTAAATGGTAATCTACTAATGTTAGCATTTGAATTTTTATTAAAAGAACAGAAGTGGTCAAGCTTGAAGTCACTCACATATCAATATGATGATCCTCAATCTGAGGATGATTATCGCAAAGTGTTGTATCTCAATCACACCTACAATCTCTTTGAATAAGTCAATAAAAAGTATGGATCAAGATGTGTCTATATGAAAATTAGAGGATGAAGAGTCCAAATATGAGGATGAAGAATCCATATATGAGGATGAAGAATCCACATTAGAGGATGAAGAATCCAGATCAAAGGAGGTTCATCCATGAACATCCATGAAAACAAGTTCCTTGTCATCTTGATAAAAAGGAGAAAAATTTGACTTAATCCAACATGTTCTATGAACTGGAGGATAAACACTCAGAGGATGAATGTACGTCATAAATTAACAAAAGATGAATCTTTGTCAGAAGACAAACAATACTAAAGTATAAGGATGATATTATGATCTATATGTCAAAGGATAATCAAAATAGAAAAGAGGATGTACTCATGTAAAATATTCATCCCCGCACGTGAAAAAAATCCAAAAGTACCATGGTACGAAAAAAGTGTTGAAAAGCAAGATTCAACAGTTCTTGGAAAATGAAAAAGTCAAAAGTACAAGTCATGTCCTAATTTATGGAAGCTCTATCCTCCTATCAGAGATTGAACGATAAGAGGATAATATTCTGATCTTATTCATCCTAATACATAGAGAATAGTCAAAAAGGAAAAAAGTTGTACCTAACCTGAAAAGAAGATCCCTAAAAGTCTTGAAATAGTCAAAAAGAAAAAAAGTTGTACCTAACATGAAAAGAAGGACCCTAAAAGTCTTGGAAAAACAAAAAGGAAAAATGCAGCTCATGTCCAAACTTCAAGGAAGATTAAACCTCCTATCCGAGGATGGACTGCAAACTCATCCTCTTAAGCTTATGTATTACAAGGACAACTGAATGACACTTTGGTAAATCAGATTAATTACCATGGACATTTAATCAAGTCTCCAATGGTCACTTAATACTTTTCCTCATGGATGCAATTATAACCTCTACGATTAGAGGATAAGCAATGCAGAAGAAAGGATAAACTTATATTATCTATTCATCCTCACACATGGGAAAAAGAGTAGAAGTACCAAAGTACAAAAAATGTTATATTTGACTTATGAGACACGACATTATAGGTGTTGGGAAAAGAAAAAACCAAAAAGGATAAGTCACATCAAAATTAATGAAAGTCTTATCCTCATACAAACTAGATCTGAGGATGGACCACCACAGTCATCCTCTCAGCATACTTAACACGAGGATAAAGGTTTAATGAAAATTTTGCAAATAAAGACAAGTCCAAGGAAACTTAGCAAAGTCTCTAACAACTATATTTTGCTAACCCACATGTTTGAAGCTCCAAAGACAATTATAAATAGGGGATTATTAATCTTCAAACATCAAGAGAATCATCTACAAGAAAACATCCAAGTTATTCAAGCTTATCATCATTATTTTCATTCTACACACACTTCCAAACTTAAATAGATATGAGGATCATTTTTATTGAGTGTGTTATATACAACCTCACATCACTATCTTATCTTAGAAAGTTGTAATTTATTCCCTGAAATAAATCAAACACATTACTACTTGTATATCCTCAAATTGATATATACTTGAGTTATTTTGTAAGCATGTTGAGGCTAGTAAAAATATAGTGTTGTAAGTCTGATGAGTCTAAGAAAATACAAAGTTGAAAAAGAGTTTCATAAGAGGACAAGCCCTTTCGAGCTATAGTAAAAACTCACAAGTTTGTGAGGACTGGACGTAGCCTACATTAGGTTAACCAATATAAATTGAGTGTGCCATTTTCTATACTCTCTCATTTCTATTAATTTAACTATCACTTAAAGTTTCAGATTTCTATCCTCTGACTTTTATCCTCTCGTAGAGGATATAGAGTTAAAAGAAAATTTTAAAAGCTACAATATTTCTATTCAACCCTCCTTTTAGTGATATTTTAGCTACTTCATAATAATATAACTAAAAATTATCAATAATTTTAAAGACTCGGTTACAAAAAAAATTTCAATTGAAAAACATATTTAAAATTCCTCAAATAGCTCAAACACCTCTAAAGTAAAAAACAACTAAGTAAAAAGTTCACACAAAAATCATTAAAAAAAAAAAAAAACTACCGTTGAAAGTAAAAATAGAATAGACTACTCCAATACCAACATATGGATTAGCATACATTAAGTCTATAATTTTTGTAGAAGTTTATTTAAATGTAAAAATGCCATATTTTACACCACATAAAAAGTTACTATGGCATAATAATTCAATCTATTTAAAACTATAATTAAACAAAATTGATAATATAATAATGATATTATATTATTATTATTATTCTTATTATTATTATTATTATTATTATTATTATTATTATTATTATTATTTGGTTTTCAAATATATGGTAAATATCACCATAACTATTGGGCCTCGGGTTCGAATCCAACAAGACGTCATATATAACAATATCGATATTTGTTAGTTTATGTATGATTTAAAAGCACATTTATTTTTATTAGGTTAAATTACATCTGCGGTCCCTTAACTTAATTTCAGGTAACGTTTTAGTCTTTTATTTTTTTTTCGAGTTGGTCTTTTATTTTAATTTTAAGTGACAATTTGATATTTTGTGTTTTAAAATTTCAACAATGTTGTCTATTTTTTTTACAAAAATTCTAAAAAATCATCAAATTTTTCAAACAAAACCCATAAAATTCATTATCATCTTCAATAAAATACAAATTTAATCAAATTCATATCTTAAATCTTGAAATAAACTCATATTTTCGTTCTTTATTTGATGTTGTTGAAGATAAAAGTATAAATGTATTTGAATATTTGAGTTATGGATTTGATAAAATTTCCATTATATTGAAGATGATTATTAATTTTATGGGTTTTGGTTGAAAATTTTGATAATTTTTTTGAATTTTTGTATAAAAAAGGATAACATTGTTGAAAATTTAAAAAATAAAATATCAAATTGTCACTTAAAATTAAAATAAAGGACTAACTCGGAAAAAAAAGATAAAAGACTAAAATGTTACCTAAAATTAAATTAAGGGACCACATATGTAATTTAGCCTTTTAATTT
>JBBPBS010000577.1:10756775-10826465 GCA_037974835.1 Cicer judaicum
GAATTGGTCATTTATTTTAATTTTAAGTGACAATTTGATATTTTATGTTTTAAAATTTCAACAATGTTATTCTTTTTTATACAAAAATTCAAAAAAATATTAAAATTTTCAACTAAAACCCATAAAATTAATAATCATCTTCAATATAATGAAAATTTTATCAAATCTATAACTCAAATGCTCAAATACAATTATATTTTCATCTCCAACAACATCAAATAAAGAATGAAAATATGAGTTTATTTCAAGATTTAAGATATGAATTTGATTAAATTTGTATTTTATCGAAGATGATAATAAATTTTATGGGTTTTGTTTGAAAAATTTGATGATTTTTTTGAATTTTTGTAAAACAAAAAATTGGTGAAATTTTAAAACGTAAAATACTAAATTGTCACTTAAAATTAAAATAAAAGACCAACTCGAAAAAAAAAAAAGATAAAAAACTAAAACGTTACCTGAAATTAAGTTAAGGGACCATTAGCCTTTGTTTTAATAGTATTAACCTAAAATTTTAATACACAAGCAAGATATAAAAATGCAACTCTTCTGCAAGAAGTCTTTTAGGTCAAGCTAGCAAGCTATATTTTAAAACAATTTGAGAAATGGGACTAATTTTAGATTAATTTATGCTTCCTTGGTGCTGGCCCCTAATATTTCTCCATTTTTGAAGTGTATGGCTTCATAGATATTTACCATGCTGAAGTAAAAACCACACAAAAAATTAAGATTCTCATGTAAAAAAATCATCTGAAGCTTTTTTCTGACATAAAAATTCATAGTAAACCAGAAACATGGTTTGCATATCCATTTAATGTTAATAATTTAGATTTGTGTCTGAACTATAAACAAAGCACTTTCATGCAATGGAGCCCAATAATGATGCATTTGGCAGTATAATAAACAATATATAAATCAAGAACAATATATAGAAAACTATCACTAAATATATAAAAATCAATGAAAAGAGAGATTAGGTGAGGGGAATAGCAAACAGAACCGTTGACCAAACCATAAAAGATGTAAACAGAACAGTGTTTTGTCATTATGTCAAAGGCTAAAGTGCAAGCACCAGTATCCTACTTTTCTGCATCTGTTATTGCCAACTGAGCTCATTTGACTGTGCATCTACTTCTTGAGAGTAAGGTATGATATATGCTTTTCCATTCTGAATATTATGCATTAATCATATATCTAAGGTAAAGTTAATTTGTTGCATTCCAAACTAGGCTTAATCCTATTGCTTAAATTTTATAATTACGTGTGAGTAAACACAAAGTTGACCTTTCTTTATAAATCACTTTTCACTGTTTAGATACTGTAAATAAGATTAGTATCTATTAGGATATTGTGTGATTATATTGATTCGACTTTCCATTCTTAGTTGATTTGTTCCCTAATTCTTGAGATTGATTAGGAGGCTCATGTGTATGTATATATATGTACAATAACCTCACATAATATAGACAATCATTGATTTCTTTGTCATAAAAAAATAAGTGACCTAACCATACAATGGATCTTTGACATATTTGTGCACGTGATTCTATTATCAGGTTGCCTTGTATTTAATGGCAAATATTGTTGTGACCGTTGCAACTAATATGGCTAAATATTTGGCGGGACCAGTAATCCGCGAAGTACAATACTTTCTTTGTGTTAATAATGTAATGAATGATCTTGAGAATGAAAAGGAGGGGTCGGCATTCGAAAGAGACAACTTGCTAATTCGTGTTGCACAAGCAAAGGAGAGAACAGAAGTAATTGAAAAACCAGTGGAGAAGTGGTTGAATGATGTAGAAAATCTATTAAGAGCGGTGGAGGATCTTGTTCAGAGGATGGAGACTGACAACAATTGCTTTCAAGGATGGTTTCCAAAATGTAGGAGGTATCTTTTGTGCAAACAAATGGTACAAGAGATAGCAACAATAGGGAAATTGAAAGGCAAAAGCAACGATATTCAACCATTTTCTCACCGTGCTCAGCTACCAGGTATTCAGTATGATTCATCTGAAGACTTCATTTATTTTGAATCTACAAAATTGGCTTATCATGAACTCATGGAGGCACTTAAAGATGATTGTATCTCTATAATAGGAGTGTATGGACTAGGTGGATGTGGAAAAACAACCCTTGTAACAGAAGTTGGCAAGAAGTCTGAAGACTTGGATATGTTTGATAAGGTTATATCAATCACAGTGTCTCGAACTCCAAACATTAGAGGCATTCAGGGAAAAATTGCAGATATGCTAAACTTGAAATTGATGGAAGAAAGTGAAGAAGGAAGAGCACAACGTATATGGTTGCGCTTAAAAGAAAATAAGCGAATTCTTGTAATACTAGACGATCTGTGGAGAGAGTTTCATTTGAAAGATATAGGGATTCGCTTAGACAATGTTAATAGAAGCACATGGAAAATCCTTGTAACCACTCGTATAGAGCATGTTTGTACTTTAATGGACTGTCAAAAAAATATTCATTTGGGTCTCTTGTCTGAAGATGAATCTTGGACTTGATTCCGAAAGTTTGCAAGAATTGATGACGAATATTCTGAGTTATTGGATAGTGTGCCACGGAGAATCTGCAATGAATGTAAAGGACTTCCCATAACAATCAAAACTATAGGGTCATCATTAAAAGGAAGGCAAGAAATCGAGTGGCAGCAAGCATTTGATCTGTTGAGGGATTCAAAGGCATCCAATGATGAAGATACATTGATGACTACTTTAAATTGCTTTAAATTTAGCTATGATTATTTGCAAAGGCCGGAAGCACAACGACTCTTTCTGATGTGTTCTCTTTTTCCAGAAGACTACCACATCTCAATAGAAGATTTGGTGAGGTATGCAATTGGACAAGGTGTGGAAAGAACACAATCATTGCAATCAACAAGGAGCTTGATCCAAGCACACATAAATAAACTTTTGGATTCTTGTTTGCTGATGCCTGGTTCTGTGAAGATGCATGACATGGTTCGCGATGCAGCCTTATGGATTGCAAATAGATCAGAGAATTGTAAAATCTTGGTAAATCTTGATGAACCACTTAGCATTGCGGCTGAGAATAACAAAATAAGTGACTGTTTTGCAGTATCCTCATGGTGGTACAATGAAAGTCCATCTTTTTGTCAATTGCATGCTCCAAATCTTAAAATGCTATTGGTAAATATAGTTGGTCATAGATCATGGAATTCCCTAGATTTATCACATTTAATATTTGAAGGAATACAAGGACTTGAGGTTTTATCTCTAACCATTGACTATAAAATAGTACCACTATCATTTCCTCCATCAATCAAATTGTTGACAAATGTTCGAACTCTACGCTTAAATGGATTGAAGTTTGGTGACATTTCTTTCATAGGAGGCTTAACAAGACTTGAGATTCTTGACTTCCGACGTTGTGAGTTCAATGAACTTCCTACTAATATAGGAAAACTCAAAAGCCTGAAGCTGCTAGATCTGTCAGAATGTCATATTTTTTAAAACAACTACAATGGAGCAATAGGGAAATGTTCACAACTAGAGGAGTTATATGCTTCAGCATGCTACCCAGAAGAGTATGTTTATGAGATCATTCTGGACATTGGTCTTCTCCCAAATCTACAAAGGTTTGTACTTAACAACCCAATCGTTCGGGAAAGAACAAGTTCTACAATTGAATGATTTTGATATCTCAAAGTTGAGGACAACTAGAAAGATTTTTTTACAAATAGCTGAAGTTGTTGTTTTGAGAGGCCTCTATGGAGAATGTAAAAATATCATCCCAAATATGGTTGAAGTTGTGGGAGGCATGAATAATTTGTCTACTCTATGTTTTGTTGACTGCCAGGAAATTGAATGCATCGTTGATAAAACTTCTGATTCCAAGGTAGATGATTTAATTCCGATGTTGGTCGAGTTACGGCTTCAAATTATGAGAAACTTGAAAGGATTGTGTCGAGGTCCAACTTTGCAAGTGCTACCCTTCTTTGAGAAACTAGAAATACTTGAATTACGATACTGTCCACAGTTACACAACATTTTTCCATTGGAATGTAAGTTACATAATCTTAAGTCCCTCAATTTATCTTATTGTAGGTCCAGTGAAGCACTCTTCCCTTTATCTGTTGCTCAAAGTTTGTTACAACTAGAAAAGCTAATAGTAGAGGGTTGCGACGAATTGAAGCATATAATATCGTGTGATAGAGACCATGACTTTAATGCAAGAAAGGAAATAGTTCAAGCACAAAGGGATTCTCATTTTCTGATGCCTTGTTTAAGGGAAGTTAAAATTCATGATTGTTGGAAGTTGGTGTCTATATTCCCAATCTGTTATGTTGAAGGACTTTCACAACTACAAAGGATAGATGTATGGAATGTTCCTCAGCTGGAATTTGTATTTGATGGATGTTATCATGCATATCAACCATTCCAGGACAACATCTTTCTTCCTAATTTAGAAGTTCTCAAACTTTGTAATCTTCCCAATTTCTTTGGTATGTTTCCCTTATACTACTCCCAAGTAGGGTGGCCATATGAGTCTCTGAGGATGCTAACTGTGCAGCATTGCTCGAAATTTTCAAGATTGTGGCTTGATATAATGGTTGGATCTTTTCCAATACACCATCTTCTGAATGAAGTGCGTACCCTTGTAGATATGATCTATAGTTTTGTATTAATTATATCATTGAGTGTTGTTGATGGCAGATGGTGGAAGGCCAAAAATCTGCCATATAAGCACGCCATTGCGGCCTATGGCACCACCATGGAGGACATTCCTTCACAAATTGTCTACAGCATTTTTGCAAAAATCCGTCACACCATGGCCGCCATTTAACAACACTATTATCATTTCCTTACTAATATTAGTAATATTATCCACCCCATTATTATTTGACTAACCTATGAATATTTCATTTTCAGACCAATCCCTCAAAACTGCAAGAACTAGTTGTAAGTGGTATACATCATTTGTCCATCATATTATGGAACCTACCTATCAGCAGTCTCCTATATCTTCAATATGTACAAGTGAGTTATTGTGAAAATTTGAAATGTTTGTTCTCCATGGAAAAACATAGTAGCCTACCAGATTTAATGTCCCTCCGTGTCTACGACTGCCAAAAGTTGGAACAACTATTCGAAGCAAATGAAGAACATCTGCAGCTTCCTAATATGGAAGTGTATTTTCCAAAGCTAAAACATATAGAAGTCCAAAACTGCAACAATTTGAAAAGTCTTTTCCCTGTTGCTATGGTTAGAATGCTTCCACAATTAAGCACGCTTCGAATATCAAAAGCTAATCAACTGGAAGAGGTTTTTAAACATGGTCCTGGAGATGATATTATCAATAAAATGGAAGTTGTACTTCCAAACTTATCAGAGATTACATTGGATGATCTACCGAGTTTTATGGATATATTCCACACTAGCAAGTTATATGTCGTTAAACCTCTAAAACTCTGCATATATAAATGCCCCAAAGCTTCTCTAAATTTGAGAAACAAATTCAGGTGACTCTTCTTCTCTTGATTATCTTGACTTTTTCTTAATTTTTGAATTTTTTTAATTATTTACTTTAATGTTTGGATAGTAAATAAACAAACTAACTAGAGTTTCATTTTGAATATGCCACATAATTACAAAATATGAATGTTAATGCCAAAAATTCAGAAAAATCATGTGAGTTACCAAAATTGTCATTGTAAACCATGAACGTGTTAGTGTTTGGATTGATTATACATTCCTTTCAAATATAATCATTCATACATGGGAATTAAAAAACCAACATAAAATAACTTTTATTCACACATTCAATTACATTATTTGAGTGTACCTGGTGTGAAGATAGTTCTTCAACTGACTGAAATTTTGAATCTGTTGTTGATTAGGATGAAACTTGAAGAAACAGCAGATGAGATGATGAAGCTTCTTTCTTCATGAAGACCTCTCTATGCTCCCAACAACTGTGAGAAAAGAATGTGGTTAGTTGCTATAGCCATTTGAAACTGTTCAGTTATGAAGGATTGTGATTATGCATTAACTACTAGTGTACGTATGTTAATTCTTATCACAGTAATTCTCCGAATATGTAAGATCAATTTTCACAATAATGATTTTGAGTTTCATATAATAAAATGCTTAAACAGAAACTTGTATGTATTGATTGCTCTTACGCTAATCTTGAAAGAATATAAATAAATAAATAAAAAAGGAAGAAATGTTGAGAGTGGGATTTGAACCCACGCCCTTTCGGACCAGAACCTTAATCTGGCGCCTTAGACCAACTCGGCCATCTCAACTTTCATGTTATTGTATTTAAATTCTATATACCAATGCATTAATTAATTTGAGTAATCACTAAAAATAACAAATTACGTCTATTAATTGCCAAAACTTATATTCACTATGAATATATATACTAGTGTCAATTTTTGTTGTTGATAAAAATATATACTAGTTTCATTGTACGTTGATAAAGCTAGATAAATTATTGAATACTTCACATCAGGTACACTCAAATAATGTAATGAAAAATCTAAATTATGTTTCACACTAGGTACCTTGATAAAAGTATTTATTAAATGCTAAATTATGTAATTAATTGCAGAGAACGAAATATCTAATAAATTTTAGTTTTGCCTCACAACTTAGTTTTGCCCCACAATAACCATCACAATTTCAAAGAATGTGTACACTGTGACTTTTAATTTCAAATAATGCTAATTGATTTATTATTATCCCATTTTTTGACGAAGAATGTGTGTAACTTTTAATATTATCCTATTTTGGATTGATTATAGACTACACCAATAACTAAAGAAAATAATTCAATAAAATCCCTGTTATGTCTTTTATTCATCATATTTTTTTAATCTATGAAATATGATGAAATACAGTAATTATTTTAAAACATATAAAACAATACAATAAAACATAGTTTAATTATTAATTAAATTAACGAATTTTTATGTACAACCATATTCAATGATTAATCAAGTTTGTATATAGAATTAAATTTTCATGGAAAAATAACTTTTTTTTATCATAAAACTAAATTGAGAAAACTTCAAAGTCTGTTAAAGTATGAGATTTGAGATGTTCACCAACAATATTTTGTGATCTTTTGTTTTATCTTGAGTGTTATTTTGCTATACAAGTTACCTCTGTATAAAGTATGGTGACCCATACTTGTTGGAGTAGTTTAAGACTTTGTAATCATGGCTAGGTAACAGACCACCATGTTGTCCTACTGTTTTACTCTTTTTTGTTTTTTTGTATATTGTATCAAAAACATGTTTTGAGATGTATGAAAGTGATCTATGTTTCTGAATTTCAAAAAGACTAACAATTAGTATCTAGAGCCTCTTTGTTCTTGAAGGGCCTATGATTTAAAACCACAGAAAATCCAGCATACCAATTTTTTTATAGAAATAGAATACCCATTTGAAAAGAAAAAATCATACCCAACCTTTTTTTTCTTGATGGCTTCTAACAATATTACACTACCAGCACCTCCTATATTTACAGGAAAGAATTATGAAATCTGGTCTGTAAAGATGAGGACTCAGTTGAGAGCATATGATCTTTGGGAGGTGGTGGAAACAACTACTAAACCACCACCTTTGCAAGAAAATCCAACTATTGCTCAAATCAGATACCACAGTGAGCAAGTTGCTAAGAGAGCTAAGGCTCTTATCATCCTCACTCCGTTGTGAATGATGATGTTTTCATGAGAATCTCACACTTGAAAACAACACAACAAGTTTGGGAGAAGTTGGAAGAAGAATTTTTTGGGAATGAAAGAACCAAGCAAATGCAGGTTCTTAATCTCAAAAGAGAGTTTGAAGCCTTGAAGATGAATGAAGCTGAAACTATAAATGATTTCATGACCAAAGTTATGAAAGTTGTAACCCAAATTAGATTGTTGGGGGAACAATTTCTTGATAGTAGAATTGTAGAAAAAGTCTTGGTGGTTTTACCCAAAAGGTTCGAATCCAAAATTTCTTCACTTGAAGAGTCTAAAGATCTTTCTAAAATAAGCTTAACAGAGCTTGCAAATGCTCTTCAAACTCAAGAGTAGAGAAGAATTCTTCGACAAGAGGAAGCAACAGAATCAGCCTTACAAGTCAAACACAAAGAAAAAGCCATAAAAGTCAAAGATGAAAAGAAATTTGCTGGGCAACATTATGGAAATGATACAAAGAAGAAAGAAAGATTTCCAAAGTGTGGAATCTGCAAAAGAACTAGCCACAAAGAGAGTGATTGTTGGTACAAAGGAAAAACTCCACCGCCAATACAATGTAGATATTGCAACAAAAATGGACATATTGAGAGGTTTTGTAGGCTGAAACAGCAACAACAAAATCAACAAAGTCACACTTCTCAAAAGGCAAATGTGAATGAAACGGATGGTAGCGAATAACTCTTGTTCATGGCCAAGACTACAAAAAGTTTGGAGGATGGAGACACTTGGTTTCTTGATAGTGGATGCACACAACACATGACTAGCAAACTAGATTTTTTTCAGAGCTCAAACCTGCTACAGGATCTGTAAAGATCGGAAATGGAGAAAAAGTTGTTGTCATCACAGGTAAAGGAACGGTAAAAATTTATACTGCAACATCTATTAAATACATTTATGATGTTCTTTTAGTGCCTGAACTTGATCAAAACCTGTTGAGTGTGGGTCAAATGATGCAAAACGGCTACTGCTTGTTATTTAAAGAAGGAAGTTGTGTGATTACTGATGTTAATAATCATGAATTTTTTGAAATAGATATGATAAAAAAGAAGTTTTCCTATTAACTGGAATTTAGTTTCTGAACATGAATGTAAATTGAATAAGGCTGAACTTGATTCTAAACTTTGGCACAAGAGGTTTGGCCACTATAATTTGAAATCCATTCAATTTGCTCAAAAGAAAAAGTTGGTCAAAGACTTGCCTAATATTCAAATGTGCTCAGAAGTGTGTGAAGGTTGTCAACTTGGTAAGCAACATAGATTGCCTTTTCCAAGTTTGGCTACATGGAGAGCAAATAAACAACTTGAATTGGTTCACTCAGATGTTTGTGGACCTATGAATACTACTTCACTCCATGGTAGCAAGTATTTCATTCTTTTTATTGATGATTTTACAAGAATGACTTGGGTTTATTTTCTTAAACAGAAATCTGAAGTTTTTTCTGTTTTTAAGGAATTTAAAGCCTTAGTTGAAACCCAAAGTGGCTATTTTTTGAAGAAACTCAGAACTGGCAATGGGAAGGAGTTTATTTCTACAGAATTTAATAGATTTTGTGATAATTTTGGTGTTGAGCGCCAACTTACAGTCAGCTACTCACCCCAACAAAATGGATTTTCTGAAAGAAAGAATAGATATGCCCTTGAGATGGCTAGATGCATGATTTTTGAGAAGAAATTGTCAAAGTCTTTTTGAGCAGAGGCAATAAACACTGTTGTGTATCTCCAAAATCGACTTCCTACAAGGGTTGTAGAGGGGATGACACCTATTGAGGCTTGGGGAGGCATCAAACCTTTTATCAAGCATCTAAGGGTGTTTGGTTCATTGTGCTACACTCATATACCAGAAGTCAAAAGAACCAAATTGGATTAAAAGGCTGAAAGAGGAATTTTAATAGGCTATAGCTCAAAATCTAAAGGCTATAAAGTCTATGGAATTGATTCAGAAAAAATTTCCATTAATAGAGATGTCATAGTGGATGAAGATGCATATTGGAATTGGGAGACCTCTCAAGTTAGTAGGCATTCAACTTTGCCTTCTCTTGAGAGCACAATGGAAGATCAAGATGAAGAAGTTGATGATGACTTCGCTGTAAGAGGTACCCGACCTTTTTCAGAGATTTATCAAAGATGCAACAGTGTTGTCCTTGAACCTACTAATTTTGAAGATGCTAGTAAAGTTGAGGAGTGGAACCAAGCTATGAAAGAGGAGATGACCACCATTGAAAAGAACAAGACATGGCAGCTAGTTGACGAGCCTAAAGACAAGCATGTCATTGGAGTTAAATGGGTCTATAGGATAAAGATGAACCCTGATGGATCCATAAACAAATACAAGGCCAAACTTGTGGTCAAAGGCTATCTTCAACAATCCGGAATTGATTAAACAGAAACGTTTGCACCCATAGCAAGAATGGACACTATTCGAATTCTTGTAGCATTGGCTGCACAAATGAAGTGGAAAATTTGGCATTTAGATGTCAAATCAACATTCTTGAATGGAAATCTTGATGAAGAGATTTATGTTGCTCAACCTGATGGTTTTTTAGTGAAAGGAAGAGAAGAAATGGTGTATAAGCTTCATAAAGCTTTGTATGGGCTAAAACAGGCCCCTAAAGCTTGATACAGCAAAATTGATAGCCACTTTCACAATCAAGGCTTTAGGAGGAGTGAAAATGATGCAACGCTTTATGTAAGAAGGTTGTTGGATGGTGGTTCTTTAATTGTCTCTTTGTACGTTGATGATTTGCTAGTAACAAGCAATAATCAACAAGAAGTACAAAAACTTGTGGAGGACATGAAAAACCAATTTGAGATGTCTAGCTTGGGAGAAATGAACTACTTTCTAGGCTTGGAAGTGTATCAATCTAAGGATGGAATTTTTCTGAATCAAGAAAAGTATGCTCATGAAATTTTGAAGAAGTTTAGAATGGAAAGTTGCAAATCTGTCCCCACTCCTTTGGTGTCAAATTTGAAGCTGTCAAAGGAAGATGAAGCTGAAAAAATTGATGCTTCTCTTTATAGAAGCTTGATTGGAAGTCTACTTTATCGTACTTCATCCAGACCTAACCTTATGTATGCAACAAGTCTACTCTCAAGATTTATGCAGAGTCCTACCACGACACATTTTGCTGCAGCAAAAAGGGTGCTTAGATATGTTAAGGGCACTACACAATTTGGAATATGGTACAAACCAAGTGAAAATGGAAGTTTGATAGGCTATGTTGATAGTGATTGGGCTGGAAATATTGATGACATGAAGAGTACTACAGGTTATGATTTTTCCTTAGGCTCTGGCATGTTCTCATGGAACTCAAGGAAGCAAGAAATTGTAGCTCAATCTACCGTTGAAGCAGAGTATGTAGCAGCAGTTGCAGCAACAAACCAAGCTATTTGGTTGAGGAAAATCCTACTTCGTTTGGGAATACAACAACTGGAAGCAACCTTGATTTACTGTGATAGTAAATCAGCAATTGCTATTGCTGAAAATCCAGTTCAACATAGAAAGACCAAACATATTCAAGTGAAGTTTCATGCTATATGCGAGGCTATAAAAAGTCAAGAGATCAAGTTCGCTCATTGTTGTTCGAACTCTCAAGTTTCTGATATATTGATCAAATCTCTTCCAAGAGTTAAGTTTGAAAGGTTTAGAAGGTTGCTTGGAGTGTCCATCAAAAATCTCAAGGAGGAGTGTTAAAGCATGAGATTTGAGATGTTTACCAACAATATTTTGTGATCTTTTGTTTTATCTTGAGTGTTATTTTGCTGTACAAATTAACTCTGCATGAAGTATGGTAACCCATACTTGTTGGAGTAGTTTAAGACTTTGTAATCATGGTTAGGTGACAGACCACCATGCTGTCCTACTGTTTTACTCTTTTTTGTTTTTTTATATATTGTATCATAAACATGTTTTGAGATGTATGAAAGTGATATATGTTTCTGAATTTCAAAAAGACTAACAAAGTCATTTTATACCTGATTAATTAGGCAACATTCTTATTTTTTATGGTTTCAAGTAGGCAACAATCTAATGCTTATAATTTTTATACCTGATTTAGCAGCTTTAACATTATTTCTTCTTTTTTTAACAACCACGTAATTTCTTCTTTGCCACTTTGATATCTGAATCAGCAAATTTATTAGGGGGATGGGTAGTGTTGAAAGAAATGGAATTATAGGACTGGAGTTTAAATCCTGATGAAAGAGAAAATAGTAACATAAAAATAATATAATATAATTTTCCTAACAAAAAAAAAATCAGATTTATTGGCTCATATTGTGATAATCATCCATCTACTATAATTGATGCATCATCAAATCAGGAAATTTACATATTCCTTACAACAAATGAACTGAATCAATAATATCAGATAATTCAGCTATGACTTACGGTACATTCAATCCTAGAGCAACTGAATATGGAGCTAAAAAATAAGGTCCTATCTCATATGTTCCTCCTCCTATATGAACTATATCATAAATGTAGATTTTCTAGTAACTCAACAACAACAACCAAGCTTTATCCCACTAAAGTATAGTCGGCTACATAAATCAAACAATGTTATAATTTTCTGAGATTTTCTACTCTTTACAAAATTATCCCATTTGTGGTATACGGATCAGTAGGGTTTATTACTTTACAAGCATAATTAGAATATGCTGTGCCATATTCCAGTACCTTGCATCTCCATCAATCTAGGATTCATTTGTTCTGAACTTCCATGCACAGGTATGTTGTGGATCATACTTACCCTTTAATTTTTCTGGCAACATTAGACATGCCGAAGAAAGTTGTCGGTCTTTAAATGTGATCAAGTTCTGGTTTATAGATACCCCTCAGATGTTGCAGCATGCTTCATATTCTCAAAATCCTCTTTAACTTGTAAACCTGAAAAGGTAGAACATAATTCCTTATCTTTAGCCGTGTCATGTATAAGTAGACAATACAAAGATACACATCCTACAAGAGTTCTGTGCAAAACACTTGATTGAAAATTGAAGGTTTGTTGATATAGATAACTTTTGTAGCGAGTAATCCCAGTAGAAGTAATAAAATAGAATTCATATTTACAGAAAAATAATGACTTGGACAGGAGAAAAAACCTGATAGAAATTGCTACCTTTCTTAAAAGAGTTCGGCAAAAGTGTAACGGAAGTTGTGTATTCAAAGTTTTAAAGGTTCAAATTTTCCTCTATTCAAGACAAAATTGCTACTTTTGATATCTTAACAAGTGCCCTTCGAGCACTTGTTAGCATGACCCATAAGCAAATCTCAAATATACTCTTACCTTTTGTTGGTCCAGTCATCCATTTACTCTTTCATCATTAATTTAAGTGCAAAATAATTGATAAGGTAAAGGTGTAATGACAAAAAAGTAGTTAATGTAACCTTAAAATTGAAATCGATAGGTAAATAGGAGCGTTTTGTTTCCTAAAATAAACGACAATTATAGAAGTCCTGCAATCTAATTTAGGGTTCTGCAATAAATAAGGCCGTTTAGTAAATATTTGGACAGACTTGCAGATGTCGAGAAAGGATGCAATAAATAAGGCCGTTCAGAAAATATGATATATTTCAATGCTTTGTTTAAGTGACTATTTGGATCTATGGAACATGGAAAGTAAACAAAAATGTAACAGCAGCAACAAACTATCAACCTGAGCAGTTCTGCTAGGGAGTTGTACCTCTATGCAGTTTCGATGGCCATCGACTCTGTCAATACATGTTACCCGGGTCAAAATAAGAGTCAAAAACAGAAACAGAAAGCACAAGGATACGATCAAAGACAAGAAAAGATAAAAGGGAAAGAGATTCGATAAGCATGACTACCTTCTACTTATAGTTCTTTGAAAATATAGGTCTTCTTTAAGGATCCCCTGACCTCCATACTTTATTTCATCCGAGTTCAGAATAAGCTGTACCATCAAAATTGTTGACAAAGTTAGTTACCCTTCAATGGGTCTAAAAGTAAAACCAAATGCAAACATTTGTCTTCAGATAGATAAACAATGCATGAGGGGAAAAACATAAAATACATGTGATGTTTTCACATTTAATTATGAACTGAAACTCACTTGATACTCCCCCGCTTCTTCTACACCTACAGTGTAACTATCATAAGAATCTGTTGGATGAAAATTGAAAATGAAGAGAAGGGGGCCTCTGACGTAAGATATGACCTGCAAACAATGAAAGTGTCAAGTTCTATTATGTACATTAAGGGTCATGAATCATGATAAGAGAGACATGATAACATAGATAATCTATCATCTCCTATCTCAGTCTAGCGTTTGATGAGTCAACATCATATGATAAGTTAATTATGAATATCACAGGGGTTTATGTTATTTAAAACAGGAGAAGGCATTGCATAATGAAGATTAAACAAATAAAGAATAGGACACTTGGTATACAGATGAACTGTCCGTTAAAAAACTAAAAACTGACAACAAAGTAAAAGCCACCAATTATTTAAAAGGAAAGAAAGGGATGGAAAAAAAAATCAATGTACCATTGAACTGTCATTAACGTGGTGAAAGATTGGAAAAGCTCGCGAGAGCACTCTCTCATTTTCATCTAGCTTCATCATGTCCTGAAAAGAATAGGATAAGTAATTTCATAATCTCCATTTGTTCACAGACTAGTTGCAACCATAAAGTCTGAATCTGAATGGAAGTTTCAAGTCAAATATGATTAACAAATAGTTAATATTTAATTAAACAATCTGCCAACTTATGAATAAACAATCATCAGCAAACAGCACACTAACGAAGCATTCATAAATTGGTCAGTTCAACATCCAACTACTTTCCACCAAGATATGAGTCATAACTAGTAAGCAAGAATACAACATTTACAAAAGGGATTGAATGAACACCTTATCGAAGGTAAGTAAATCATGGTGAACTCCATCTTTTTCCAAAAGATCCCACTGACGATTAGCAAGCGAATATGAGAAGTCGTTGCTCGACATAGGAAACTCAACTCTCTGGCAAAGGTAAAACATGATTACACTATCAGTCACAAACAAGGGAGTAGTTGTGCATATTTAAGACAAGTAATACTCACCTTTGGGTGCCCAAATTCATTTCCCATGAAGTTCATATAGGCACGCCCGCCAATTGTTAACGTGATCAATCTGATCATCTGGCGCAAAATTCAAGAAAATTTATAAAAATGACAACAACAAAAAAAGGAAAGTCATCCGCCTAAGCACGCTATTTATCATTAATTTTTTAAGTTCTATTTGAGTAATTATTTACAATACAAGGATATGTGAGATATTGAAAGCAGGAACAAATTTGGAGAAAAAGAATTCAGAACCAGAATCCACAGAATTTAGGCTAAATCTATAGTAGAACTATCCGTAATATAACAGCTAATCTTAATAGCTCAGAGAGAGAGAGAGAGAGCAAAGGGAAACCAAAACTATGAATTCAAATTTCGAAATTGCTGTCTTCACTTCTAAATAGCAAAATTGTGTAAATTAGTTAACATAACAGCATACTTTATGTAATGAAGATCCCCTCAATAAAGACTCCTTATAGTGTTCCGAATGCTTGTCAATTTCACCAAACAATACTTCTGCAAATGACCTCCTTCCAGATATGGACTGGCAGCAAGATAACAGAAAGTTAGATCCACAATGAAACCTGAAAAATAAACCTCACAGATCTTCATCAAGAAATCGCAAAGGGTTAGTTACCTGGTTGTGATTTTCCGCATACAAGAGCATTTTATCAGCATACTCCTTTTTGGATATTAATGTGTTAACAATCTGTGGTATTACATGGAACAACAACAAATAAATTATAAAATATAATTAATACTAATGGAACCATAAAAAATGTTTAATAACAAAATAATCAGCCTCGAGTACGACCTTAGTCATGCTCCATTCATGGTCAGGAACAGTCTCAAGAAAAGTTGACCACATCTCTGGCGCAGAAAGGTTGACATAGTAATCAAATCCCAGTCCACCTTGAGAAGTTGGCTCACATAATCCAGGATAATAAGTTCCCTGATCAATATTGGATACAAATATTAAACACAAAGCAAGGTGAAAATCAAAGGAAAGGTGTGGTAAAAGTCATGAATTTGTTGTGACTCTCAAGAATTAGAAATTTCAGGGCTTCTTCACAGAACCAATTCCTTCATAACTTGTGTTAGTGTAGCCTCTTAAACCAAAGTTGACCAAAATTATGTCAAAAAGTAACTGTTCACTACTCCAAATTGAATGGTGTCAAAGGGATATTTCAGAAACCAAATCCATTAAGGTATAGTCTAGTTTACTGTTTAATTGTTTATTGCTCTTTGAAGTTTACTTTGGCCTTCCATGATGCTTTTACATGCACATAGTTCATGCTCATAATAAATGGTAATTTTCTGTTAACTTTCAAGAAGTACTATACTATGCACATAAGTATCTAGATAAATGAAAAGAGCATGAAAGCTTACATCTTCTGCTATTGTCACAATATTTGGGTAAAGAACATGTAGTATCTCATTGGCCAAGATAAGATATAATAGTGCATCCTTGTCAACATATTGATTGCTGTACCTGAATGAAAGTAGATTTGTAGTCAATGCAATTTTCAACGTCATTATGTTTCACATTTTGGAAAACAATCTACTAAATGCAATTCAGTATTGTAGTTACTTCAAACTCAGCACATCTCAAGCTCTGCACTACCATGACAAAATTTGTATCTAAAAAATTGATGATACAGAAAATATTAAAGATCTTTTTGAAGGAAAGAAATAAATTAAGGATGCTAGGACAATAGCATTAGGATTCAAGCCATGGCTCGGAAACCAAATATCTTCATAAAAGCAAAACAAAATCTCAAATATATAATGTTCATATTTAAAAAGTGTTGAAGTTGTGAGATTTTAGAGAAAATAATAAGGGTTTGAATATTATTGATAATAGCTTTATGCTAACTTCATTACAAAAGACTCAATACTAATATCTATTTATAGAGAAACATAGACTCGTTCCTAAACCAGGAACAAATCATAATAATAATGAGAGATATTCTAAGAAATCTCTGTGATTATAAATTAATCATAGGAAAAACTCAAGATACTCTAATATAATATAAAAGATATTATACGATATTTTATAATATTCTAACAAGAAGCAACAAAGTTCAGAAATGTTAGCCTTACTCTTCCAAGTCACCAGTAAAAGAAGCAAAACCGTTGTGAGTATATATCATAGATGAAAGTGAATGGAACTGGAAACCATCAATTTGATACTCCACAATCCACCTGTTCAAACATCATCTAATGATCAATTTAGCATTAACAAACACTTCCTGCCAAATAATGAGACAACGGAAAACAAAAATATAAGGGTATGTTTACTTTCTCACAACATTTTCACTTATCATTTTTTATTTTTACTCTATATGTAGGTGGCTAGAATGACATTCGGTTATGATTTTTTTTTCTTTTAAATTGTGATAGAGATAAAATAGAAGCTAACTAGAGAAAATACATTTTCTGATACATTGGAAACAATGTTTTTGTTAGGACTTAGATGAGTAGAGTTAGTTAATAATAATAGTTAGTTAATGAGTTAGTTGAGGTTGTTATAAGGCTATTTATATAACTAGGTAGGTTAGGGAGTTAGAGAGATATCTTTGAATATTTGTAATTGTGAATAGAGTATTCTCTATTGTGAAGGAGAAACCCTTCGAGGAGAGATTTCTCTCCTAGTTCCCAATAAAAGTGTTCTTTCTTATGATCCAATTCTTAGATTCCTAACAGGTTTCAAATTTTTCAGATTTTTTTTTTATTTTCAAAGATTTCCATAATACCTTTTCTAATGTTTATTTTACTAGTAGAAAAGAAAACAGAAAATGAACAAGTAGAATAATAAGGAAGAAAGACAATGGGTTAAAGAGGCAATTGTAAGTAACAACTACTAGTATACAGTGTCTTTGCTTTGCAATTGCGTATACCAGTTCAAGTTTGATAGAAGGAAATGCAGAACATCAAGGTCGCCATATTTGAACATTCTGGTTCCCCAGAACTTGTGTTGCCCCCGTTTACCTATTCAAAAAATCAAATAACAATTGGTATTTTCAGGTATTATAATAAAGGCAAATTTTAGAGTAGAAAAGTTCAATCCAGCACCTTTCTTTTCAGGAACCAAAAGACTCATCAAACAAAGACGTTAAAATCACCAATACATGTAAAAAGAAAATTAGGGGCTAAAAGTGAATAAATTTTTTTTTAGGGACTAAACTTGAAATGTCGCGATTTTATAAGGGCTAACAACATATTTAACCCTTATATAAATGCATCAAACTCAAGCTTTATAAACTTGACAAAAATAGCTTATTAATAGCTCATGCATGTGCATTCTTAGGTGTACAGTGCACCGTGTATCAAAGGAAATTATTCTGCCAATAAATTGAATGATTAAGATTTAACTAGTCTTTATCATTTCTATGTTCATTGTGGAAATGTGGAAACATTTTATAGTGTTAAAAAAAAAAATTGACATTTCTTTCCATAATTGCAAGAGGTTATATTTTTTTTTTTATGTAATGGATTATCATTACAAAATTATAATATATTTCCATTTTCATTCATAATATTGCATCAAAACATTTTCATTCTTTACTTATTTTTAACTACACGCATGCGTTGAAGCATGTAGTTAAAAATAAGTAAAGGGACAGAAAACCTGTATGATTTGATAAACTATTTTTTTTACATTTTTTTCTTTTCTGGGTTAGGTTTATGTCTCTCAGTTGTTTTCTTTTTCTTTTTAATAAATTTTTAGCTTAAAAAAATAATATGATTTTTTTTATGAATAAAAAAAAAAGAGGTTCCAGCAGCATGAACAAGTTACCAGAATGAAAATAACAGTCATTAGATCCATCGAACATCGACAATCCAACCATCTCATCAGCAGCTGCATATGAATGGACAATTTCCATGAAGACAAGCAATCCTAGTCCTGTGCAGCCAAAAGCAGAGTTAGCAAAATCATCTGATATATTGGTTGGGGAAAACTACACCAGAGGTTCTTTAGATTAATTTAAAGTTACAAACAGGCCTTTTATCTTTCTAAACAACAACAACGTTGTACCTTTAATGAGTTTTCGTCCAAAACAATGAAAAAATGGCCTTCTTTTGAAATGTAATGTCATTATGTCTTTACTTAGGAATTCTGATGCAAAGACAGATGAACTCAAGTAATGCAAGATATATAATTTATCATGTTCTTTCTGTCTCCAGTTTTCAATCATGTTCTTTCTTGAATAGGAACATGTTCTTTTCTTAGGAATTTCGAAGTAAAGAATATCATCTTTAGGTCGAGATAGTCCTTGTACTTCAATGAACTCAAGTAACGCAAGAAATATAATCTATCATGTTCTTTCTGTCTCCAATTTTCATAACTAACGGTTATGATTAAATTTCTACTCACCATGTGCCTCATCAACTAATCGCTTGAAGTCATCAGGAGTGCCATATCGACTACTAGCAGCATAAAAATTGGTAACCTGCACCAGTCAGACAGAAAGTTGAGCATGTTCCTAACTGACATAAAATAGTGAAATTACAATTCATCATTCATGCATTGTCAGATCTCATTAGTGATTTGTGAAAAATGAGAATTTCTTAAAGGCCAGAGTTCCAACATAACTAACAAATAATAAAACATATAATATTTAAGCTGAACATTTAAGGAAGGCGTGTGCATATAGTTTATAGTTTGTAGCACGATATACAATATAAAGCATGTATGCCTCTTGGGGTAATCCATCCACATCGATTATTAGTTTTAGAATATGGTCTGTGACACAAATTATTTGGCATTAATTATTACTAACGACGATGTCTTATGTATTATTAATTAATTTAATAGGTATATTAAGAAGTTCTCCATATTCCCCAATTCAAAATTAAATAATGACTAACATTTTTACTATAATCTAGAACAGAAGCCTAGCACTCAGATTTACACCCGCATACTAAGACCCTTAAAGAAACACTACAGGAACTTAATCAAGATATAACTACAGTCATAAAATTAATTAAGAATTACAACAACGTTTAACTTACTCTGTAACCAACAGTAAAATAATCCTGGTGTTCGACAACTCCAATCAACTGGATTGCATTGTATCCAGCTTCTTTTATGTAAGGAAGAATCTGCATTCAGTATTTAATAAAAATTCATAACGGTGGTTATTCATAGAAGGTGTTTATAATGACTTAAATATAACCTTAATGTAAAAAAAAATGGAACCTTGTCTGTGAAATCATTGAATGAGGATATTTTTGGCTCAGATCCACTAATTCCAATATGAGCTTCATATATTCGCAATGCTTTTGGTTTTTTGGGGCTTTTATTTTTCCATTTGTATGCCTGTTCAGGAGGTGGTTCCCAGTGGATTGCATGAGCTTGCCTACCATCTAATTCTGAATGCATGACATTCAGAAACCACAGAATCAATAAAAATACAAAAAATAATGATTAACAAATCATAATAAAAAGTACATATACTGCAGTTTTTAATAGAAAGTAAATTTCCCAAAAAAAGTGAACTAGGCAACAGCTTCTTTCCTTTTTTTATGTATATTTAGGTTTGTAGCATTGAAAAACTGCATATATCATCTTTTTCTTTATACAAATAAGTTATTAGATTCAGAATTTAAAGTGAATCTTTTAACAAGAGTACACCGAAGGTTCATAATTTAACGTGAATTTTAACAAAAAAATCGCAATAGTTGGAAACAAGTGTAGTAGATTATATAGGAAAATGAACAAACGCTAATATAATGGAAATGGTGATAATATCATGCTAATAGCCTCTCTAGCAATGGTCACTGAAATTTTTATTGACTGGTAGACCAAGTACAAATGTATAGTAATGGAAATCAAAAGTTAACTTCAACATCAAGCAAACTCTAAACATAAATTCCAAGATGCATTTTAGCTAATGTTCAAAGCAGTCTTATCATTGTCAGCACATGGAAGAGTACCAAAAAGAATCACCTTTACAATTGAAACAAAAAGACAAAATAAGAGATATATGCATGCGAATATGCAAAAGAACATAAAAATTAAAAACCATGCACAAGTATAGCTTTACAAAAGAAACGGCTATAACATACTACATAGGAACAGATACAAATCTAAAACAGTTTATATTTACAGATGATTGAATGACTTTCAAGAATCCATATAAGGTTTACCTGGTTGCACATATGTAGCCCAAGCAGGTACGCGCTCCAATGGTCCATTTGGAGTGTTAAAGTAAACCCTGTACTTGCTGCCATGAGGAATGCCAGGAATATACTTTTTCAACCATGCCTTCCTTCCTTTACGTGTCTCAAGCCAGTACGCTAGAGGAGGTTTCAGTTCCCGAATTCTCTCTTGCCATTGGGGATCAACTGTCACATTAAATATGTCGTAATTCTTTCCATTATCAATCACGGCATAAGGGGAAGGTCCATTCTCTGCTGCCCATTCCTTATACCTTGTTTCTGCATCTGGTATGTCTCCTAACTCTTCCATGGTTTGAGGTCCATTAGGACCGAATATCTGCTCATACAACTTAGCGGGAACTTCGAAATGGTTTTTTAGGTAACGGTCTTCTCCTGGTTGCCAATACTCATCATTTGCTTTCTTAAAGAGCTCTTCAATGGTGACTCCACTATCCCCTTTATCATAATCGTCTACATAGTTATATTGCTGAAAGTAGAGTTCATCTGGCTCTTCTCCCTCTCTCAGCTTATCTTCAAGAATAATAAACCAGTATCCGTAGTCATCATGGCCAAAGTAATGCTCTCTCGCACAATTTTCTGTAGGTGACCAGCCATTAAAGTCAGCAGTAATTGCACAATAGCGAGCCCCTGCATTTTCATGCTTCTTAGTATAACAAGAAAGGATGAATACAAATAAGTTCAAAAATAGATTACATTTGGTGGAAACATGGTAAAAATAACTATATTGTTGTATCAATTTCTTTAGGTCCAAAATGTTGGTGACTAGAAGCAAAATGTGTATCATCAACACTTCAGAATGAAGGCGTGTCCAGTGTCCAACGGATATAGTGTCTGACACCGACAGGACACCAGAACATATAGTTACATTCAATTTTTTATCAGTGTCAATGAGTTTGCGTGTTGTGTCCGTATTTTTGTCGGTGTTTTAGGTAGCAAACCAGAAATAAGATATCATAGGTTTTTAATTAAATACCGTGTGACAGATAGAAGTAGTTATTGGCATAGTGCTCTTACATAAAAGACATTAAGTAAATACATTCCTCAAAGAGAAGAGAAAAATTCAAATTTAGAAGCATCCACAGCATCTAAAACTTAGAATGCTAAAATCTAACATGAGTTAATGTATGATTTTTGCCGGAAATAGACAAAATAAGACTTAACAATTTAGCATTTGGGATATTAAAACCAGACAGACCCTAAAATAATCCTTGGGAGACAATGTCAAACCTGGAGCCCATTCCATATAATCCACCCGATGTTCTGGATGACGATGCATTCCCAATAACTCAAACCTGAACAGACATAATAAAGAAGAATCAAATGCAAACTCAAAGGAACCTCATATTGTCAAATAAATCTGGAAACTTGGATCAATAGTTTTAAATATCATAATTTCATAGCATCAATAATTTCAAAAATATAGAGAAAACATAAAATAAAACATATCATAGTTTCTATTTTTTCAATTATGGTTGATTGAATTGATAGAGTTAAAATATTCGAAGACACCCAATAGGAAGAATGCAGCTTATAGCTGATGCCCAAAATACACAGTATTGCACTGAAGTACAAGCTTAAATGTTAAAGTTAATGCCACGTAATAGAACTAACCCAGAAGCCATCTCCTTGAAGTTCATGTGCCGTTTCAAAATTTCATCTTTCAGGTCCTTCAACGCTTTATACCTACAAAACAAATGAAAACTAACATCTTCAAATTCCCTGCATCAAATTTCCAAAACAACAAGAAACAAAAACAGTACCTGAAAACATAGCTATGTAATTCACCAATGAAAAAAAACAAGTTTTCTTTCCATTTTTTCAGCAATAGTTAGACTAATCTCAGTGATCATTACATTGACAACCTTATTATAGGAAAATTACTGGGTAAATATTGAACCTTAAATGGTACAGTGTCAGTCGTTTGATCCCAAAATGATGGAAATTGCATCCACAGTCCTTGAATTTTATTATGTTTGGTTTAGACACACAAGTATCCTCCTACCGCAGGTGTTAATATTCTAGGTCAACAGATTAACAAGGTAGGACCTTTTTCCAAGGAATTTATTTTCCTCAATGAATCAAACACAACCTCCTACTAAAAGACATAATGACACATTGTTGTAAACATTCTCTTGACTTAGCATGCTCTCACTAGGCCAACCTAATTGGACCCTGGATATTTGTACATAACCGTGTAATTAATCCCTTAATGCCCATTATGCCAGTCAAATTAGTCCTCAAGATTTATCACATGACGACTAATTTGAATGAACAGATGCCATGTACCAACCTTAAGCAGAATTTCATCATTCAGGTATTAATAATAACCAGTGTTGTCAAAAAGCAACTAAAGGCTATAGCAGTGCTATAGAATAGTGGAACTTGAACAAACCGGTATTGTTCAACAATATCCGATATGGTACAAAATATTGTCAAATAGTTGCTATAGTGGCACTACACAGATTGTGGCATAGCAGAATTTGAACAAATTGATATTTTCGGCCATTTGCAGTTGACAACATTGATAATAGCATTGCTATATGACTACTCTGAAAACTAAACTTACTTTTTGTACTATATTTACATTCCCAATGCCCTTCTTTATATAGGAAATTACACATAACTCCCCTGTTTAGTGTCCCAAACATACAGTGTAACTTCAACATGAAGATGAAGGAAGGGTAATTACAATTACAACTTCTACTAAAAAGACTCCAACTTTCTAACACAAACACAAAAACAAAACAAACCCAAAAACTCAAACCGCAAATTCAACCAAACACCAACCAACTTGAACTCAATTCACTTGCCTTTCACGAAGAAACTGAGCAAATGCTTTATTGGAAATTCCACGTTTGGAAAGAAAACCAATAGGGTCCAAACCCTTTTCTTCATCAGAATCAATGTCACCGGTATTATCATTGAACTGTTTCTTCTTATGATGCTTTTGGCGTTGTTGTGGGTTTTGTTGTGAAGAGGAACAAGCGGTTTTAACGACGGTTTTTCTAGGGGAAAAAGTAACGGTTTGGGTGTGATGAAGAAATGAAGAAGTGGGTGTGTTTTGAAATTGATGAAAAAAGAAGATGTTGAGTGGAATTGAAAGGGTTGTCATGGTGTTTTTAAGAAATGGATAAGGAAGAAACAGAAAAACACAGTAGCGAAGAATGCGCTACGGACTCTCTGTTGTGTTGGGTTCAAGAGAGGTTTTTGAGTCGACTCAGACAACAACCAATATATAGACACAAAAACTAAAAAATCTAGAACTTGTTTGGTTTTTGTTTACATTTCTTTTTCTTGTTGTTTTATTTTTGAGGCAAATTATCTAAAAAGATTAATTCTTATAAATTATGGGTTTCGTCATTTACGACAGTCTCTTAAATACAAAATATTGATGTTATAGTTATTTTTCGATGACATTAATTGTTACATATTAATATTGTCGTGTGGGATACTATATGCTATGTATGATATAGTATTTACTAGGCATGAGATGTCAGATTGGAGATGTTTCTCAAATCAACATGTGTAACGAGTCTTGGGTCATAAAATATAGTATCCACTAGACACGTTTGATTTTAGTTAACTATTATAAAAAACAGTCTCTACGATGACTAATTTTTTTCGGTTACTAAAAGTGAAATTTCTAATAGTGATGATCCCTATTGATGAATAAAACATATGTGTGTTGCGAATCTTGTTGCGAATCTATGACCTTATTGATCAACAAATGAAAACTTAGAAAATAGATGTTTTGCATCAATTGTTGAATGTTTTGCATCAATTGTTGAATCAAAGAAATTGAGGTCATCTCTAAAATGTTTATTTTTCTTTACCTTATAATTTGGAGATTGAGCAAAGATTTGAAGTTTTCAGTCAAATCAACTTACTATCATACAATGAAAAATATTTGTGATAATTGATATTTGTGTCTCTGGTGATTTGAAAGCTTTCTGGAATAAGTCCTGAATTTCTCAAGTTTCTAGGATCAAAACAAGTTTTGCATTGGTCAGAACAACTTGCTTCAATGAGATAATGTTGCCTCGTGAAGAGAAGTCGTGGAGTTGTTACAAACTCTTAAGTGGTTGCAGAAGAGATAATGTTGCTAATGGTATTATTATTTAGTTAGATTGTAAAAAACTTAGATCTATTTTATCCATTTGTATGGTGATATTGAGAGATTACCCAAACTACATAGTTAATTTTATTAAGGGGTAAGCCAATGTTGTTACTCATTGCTTAGCTATTACATCAATAACTAATTGCTTGCCTAAAGCATCAATATTGGATGTTGCAAATAGTATTATTGACTTATGTGGTGGTTATATATTTAAATTAAAAATAACGTGTTTATAAAGTTGCTCACTAAGATAACTCAATTCTTAAAACTCATCCATCTAGGAACTTAGAGGTTTAACTTGTCTCCCAAGCATAGTAGAACCCACATATGTGTATTCATTTTCAAAACTCCATTTGAAGGCTTCTGGGTCTTGTTATAGACTTTAAACTTGATTTTAATCATGTTTAATAATAGATAAAATAATCTTACATTCTTCATTCCACTTTCTTTTGTTCTATTATCATTCTTATGATTGTCCTTAGCCTACGTTTGTTTGCATGTTGAGAAGGAAGTGATCTTGTTCGCATGTTGAGAAGGAAGTGATCGTACATCTAAACCAAAACAATAAATACTAGCTTCTCACATAATCTGACTTTGAGATTCAAACCCAACCAGGAAAATATGCAAACATAGGCTTAAATAGATAATGATCGTCTCTGGTGGGAATTTTCACAGGATGGAGAGAGCCGTCGGATTTTCGCAGGAGGGGGAACAATCAAAATTCTCACCTTACAACAATTTTTAAGCTTAAGTTGCAATTATTTGATTTCTTTCTGTAGGTAACATCTGAATTATGATTTACAAACAGTATCCATTTAGGTAGCAAAACAAAAATCAGTTGCTTTAAGAATACTCACGGTGCAAATTGGCCTGCAAATATAATATTGAGATAAATAATATTCAAACATTAGTTACAATTGTTTCTTTTTACAGATGACCACTGTGTTATCATGGATAGCATGCTGCAACTATATCAGAAGAGTATTTGCTTCTCCCTCCCTCTCTTTTCAAGTAGCTTGAACAAGCATTCTGTAAGAAAAGTGGAAATTGGAAGATTTGCTATATGGTTTTTTCTTAGTATAGAAACCAACTATGAAAGTGATTATTAACAATTCCATTACATCAATTACAGAGGTAATAATAAAACACAATACCATTCAGGAGATATGTGCCTTAATGTAACCATGTCTTGTTTAGACAGAGGAAGAGAGATTTCAACTTCTTGCTATCATTGTTTTTTTGCATACTCTCTTGGTCCAAATATTGTTGATCCAACTCTCACATTAGTACTACCCGATTCAATCTGAAAAGGCAATAATATTTGTTAAACTATTTTCACCTTTACAGATGAATCTTAATACAACATCAAAGTAAACTCCAAGTAAAATGACATCTATGAAACAGTATCGTGATGTTCTGTCATGAATCATATCTAACGGTTTCTGAAAGAACCCGTGAATTCAAGAAAACGAAATGTATATTATTGATTGTAAAAGGTTGAGCTTGAAGCTCTACAATGGTGGAAAATACTAAAGAAAGATAAACAAAAGTTCTAAGAACTCCTAAACCAGAGAATTCTCTCCTAACCGTTGCTAACAAGATTTCCAAATGCCTTCCTCACTCTCCTTCCCTCTCTCTTATAACAGATTTCCCTATAATTTAGGAAAAATCATAACTAACTAATACTTAAGAATCCTATTGGGCTAAGGCCCAAATCCATTATCCTATCACTTTCCTTGGTCTTCAAAGTTTTTTTGAGAGTACATGGTTAATTTAGTCTCTGCCCATTATCGATATTCCTAAATGATCTCTGGAATTGCAAATTGTTAATTAAGTTTGTCCCTATGTTTGAATTTGTTATCAAATACATCCCTGACATTATTCACTTAGTCTCAAATACATCTCCAGTATTACCAACTTAATATTATTTTATTTAGCTCCTTTAAATACAAACTTTGGGACAAAATTTGATTAACATTTTGTAATTGCAGATAACGTTTTAGAATATTGATAATGTGCAAGACTATGTTATAGAATCTTCCAATTTCAAAGACCAAATTGGATATTACTCATTTTTTGCCTAGAGTTTTCCTTGGTCTTCTCCAACCTCTAACTATTAGACTAATCTTCTATGTGCTTTACTTTCTGTTTTGGTACTTCTATTAGTTTTCATGTGCATGCACAGACCGTATAAAACAAGGCTCTACCATCTTTTATAGAGTAAGAGCAACACCTACGATTTGTCTAATAATTTCCTTTAAAATCTTATCTTATCTCACCACATATCTACCATGACATAACTAATCATATTCATTAGAAAAGAGAATGTGTCATTCTCATCATAACAATCTCTAACTATATAATATTACTATGACTGCTAGCACCAAATGACAGTGTTATCAAATAGCGGTTATAGCAGTGCCATTGCACTATTGTGCAGTGCAATCTGAACAAACCACTATTGTCCTGCGATTGCAATTCAGCAGAAATTGTTGTCAAATTGCGACAATAGAGGCACTATAGTGCTGTATCGTAGAAGATTTGAACGTCACCCCCATTCCTATGGTAGTTGTCAATTCATTCCCTTGTGAGCTAAAAAACATCCAAAGTTGTCGGATAATCCAAGATCCGATCACATAATACATATATTCAGATAATTAGATCACTGCTGAATAACTTTAGCATACTATTCCATACCGCTAATTCAAAATCACCAGACATGCCCATTGACAGTTCACATTGCTCCTCGTCCATTTCAAGTGCCTTGCAAACTTCAGTCCTGCAACTCGATAGGGTCTACATATTCACAAAAGAGAAAACCTTAGCAAAAAGACATTAGAAGTTGGCATCAAGGCACATGTAGTTGTGCTACAAACCAACAAAATGTTTACAAAAGTTACAGATTAAATGTGTTTTAACACAATATGAAGACGAGAAATGAAATATAATTCTGAAATAGAAAAGTTCAGACATACTAGAAACAGGGCATTTCAAAGAGTTCTCCACGTGCTTTAGAATATAACTATCACCTGAAAGTTCTGCGGAGTTGAGGTATAGTCTAGCATTCCTATCGTCATTAAGCCAGAGAATTCTAAGTTTGGGCAGCTCAGTTTCACATGTTTTGCAAGATCAACACAATTGGAAGGATCAACACCAGATTTGGCTGCAACAAGATAAAAAAAAAATTAACAAGTTTATCTATATAGAAATGTAAGGAAGAAAAGCATCATATTTTGACAAAATGCACTCAAAAGTTGAAACAATGCCACTATGCAATAGAAGAGGACGACATATTGTGGTACAAAACAATATAGATCAGTTGCAGAGCTCCAATCTAATAGATGTTGAACTATCATTGATTAGGCAACAATAGCGTGTCATTATCTGAAATAAATATATAAAAAGTTCAAAGACAGTATAATAACTCTGGAACAAGAGGGGTAGGTGTGAGTCCCAAGTAGGCAGCTCGGTTTGTGAGTTGAGAGATGGTGAAGGAGTTTTAACCAAGATGTTTGTGGTTCTAACCCTAGAAACTAACCTAATCACTAATTTACTAATATTAGTCTAGCAATAAAAAAAAGGAGGGGAAGGTTTGAATTATTTATATTATGATTTATGAATTACATCAGAAACATCAAGGAATTAAAAATAACAATATCCTGATACTAACTAAATAAAGAAGGCTTGTCATGTGAAGACAAGTCAACTTACAATGATGCAGAAACAAATAAGTCACAACATGCACAATAAGGATTACAAATACGCAGAGTATGGATCAGCCTAGTGCCCGAAGCATGTAGGAAAACCTCATAACCAAAAAATATAACAAAGATTTTGAGTAACTCATTGTCTAAAGCTGAACTTACATGCTTCTCCACTGGTATTTACTTGCACCAAAACCCTCAAAGGATTTCTTCCCATGGTTGAAACCATACGGTCGAGATGATTTGCCACCTGCCAGTTACCAAGGAACAAGAACACTTTGAAGGTTAATTTGTCCAATGATATGGCAATTAGTCAGAAATTTAGCTTAATCAAAATCCCTGTTTGGAATTCCAACTAGTTCTCCAAAAGGAATAGGGCTTATCAACAGAAAATATTAAATCCTAATTGATAATTGAGCACAACCTGAAGACCATTTTATCTTGATTTCATTAAATTTAAACATAAAATACAAAAGAAAACAACAAATTCATATCTCCAAGAACTACCAGTAATATTGGTTATAAATGTCTACCTTCGGATTGTCCACCCCCTCAACCATGGCCAAGTTTGGAACTCCACCTGCATAATAAAGAATGTGAGGTTAAAGTTCATCTAATCTAAGGGTGCTAAAGAAAGGAACAACAAATAATCTCAACCAACAGTTTCAACAAGTCCAGAGCCAAACATAAGCCATGTATAAAACAGCTCAACTACTAATTTTGAACTGGCACCACTGTTTAAACACCTTTATATATATGAAGGGTGTTATCAATCATAAAAAGTAAGGAAACGGTGGTTAAAACTTAAAACTCAAACCTCTGCCTGAAAAGAATTTTATCTCGACCAGTTAGAACTTGTCTAGGTAATCAGTTTAACTAAGCATTTATTCTAAGTTATTTTAGGAAGCAAAATGAAGCACTTATTCATGAGATGTTATATATTATGGAGTTTATTCAAAGAAGTTGAAATCAGCTTTCGGGTGTGCCATTATTTTTAATAGTATATATACCAACACAGAAATACTAATGAGTGTTTATGTCATGATATCAACTCTAAATAATCTCTTCTAAATATACTCGTGAAACTTATCTTCACCATTCATGTAAGAATGAATAGCCAAAATTAGCTCCTCTCATGGCTCCCAGCATTATGCATATATACATGATTCCATTACTAAACTCGGTATTCTAAGGCCACATTGCTATTGATCATTCTAGTGAAACCACAAAAAAGCATTCATTCTACACTGATCTAATGAAAACGAAACAAAATTTTAAATTTGAAACAAAATCATAAATAAATATAATTAAATGAAAATGCATACCCAAAAGTGTTTTAACTTTATTGCTTTGCAAATGTCCAATGAAGTGCCATTGAATGTCTTGTGGAAGCTGCAGACAAACCCCAAAACCAAATTATAAGAAATTTATAGCCATACAGAATGAAAATAACGCATTATATTTTTAATTATGACATATCAAATGAAAATTAAATATAACACAAAAACAATTGGAATGGAGTGAACCCTCATGTTGGTCCTTGAAATTGTAGATGCTCGCAAATTTTTCCCTACAATTAAGAAATTGATTGTCTTGAAATTGGTCATTTTAGTCCGGTCATTACCTTCTATTAGCAAATATTTCAATTAATCTCTAAACTTAGACACTTAAAAGTAAAACTAGTAACTCTTGAAAAATTACTAGTAAATGTCAAATTAGTTCTCATATCCAATAGTTAAATAGTAAACACCCAATTTAGTCCCTCAAATTGGATACTCCTATCAACCTGGTCCTCCATTTTATTGAGACTCTAGAATAGTCTTTGACTTATCAAACAACTGATCAAGTTAGTCCCTCTATTAGTCTCAGTGTCTTGAGTGGTGATTGTCTTGTTAAATGACACACAGGCTCAAGCCTCTTAGTACAAGTAGGCATCGCATAAGCAAGCTCATTAACGCAAAAGTCTAATCTAGAATATCAATAAAATGAGAGAGTAAGTTGATACGAGTACTCAATTTGAGGAAACTATTCGGGCATTTCCTCCTTAGTTTGTTTTTTTTTTTGCTTAATTGTAGTTTCAGTCTTTCTATTTTCACCAATTCACGGAATTGGTCCCCTATTTTAAAAGTTGAAAATTTTAGTCCCTCATTCAAATTTTTTAACTAAAAAATGACAATTTGACGTATTTTCAATGATATGGCATATGATGTCTTGATCTAGATGCATTAATTATTCATATGTCCTTAATTAAATTACAAAAATGAAAAATTATGAAGTCGAAAGTTAAGTTTTTAGAGGTTTTATAGTGATTTTATGATTGTTAATCATTCTACATTATTGTAACATATATCTTATTTAAAACATGTTACATCGTCATTTTTAGTTAAAAATTCATAATGAAATACCAAAACTGTCAAATTTTAAAATAGATGACCAATTTCGTGAATCAATAAAAATAGAAGGACTAACACTCCAATTAAGTCCGAAGTTCAATTGAGTTGAACCACTAGTAATCCAAAGTTCAGCCCGAAGGTAAATAAACTCTAGCCAAGAATTGTTTCAACCAGAATTCACACTCGGGTTCTCCCGAACTATTTGTCCTTAATGGATTCATTAACCAATTGAGTTGAATCACTTGGTTCATATAATTTGCTAAAAGATTAACATGTGACTAAACTAACAGACAACATACAATAATATGATAATATGATAGCCCCTACAATTTTAGAGAAGTTTATGAATAGTATCTTAATTTCAGGCAATAATATGATAGCCCCTACAATTTCAGGGACGAAATTTCACTCGATATGTAATGTAATGCAAAGAAAGAAAAAAGCTGCAGCACCTGAGGAGCTTTCTCGATGATTTCTTGGACGTAATTTTCGCCGAAGCAACGGTGACCTGCATCGTAGAGTTGGCGAATCATGGAAATAGGTTTGGTTTTGGATACTGCTACGACCCGTACTCGATCGGGTTTGGTACCGGCTCTCTCTGCTGCTTGTTGGACCCGGAGCATCACCGACCGGAGAGCTGCGACGGAGACAGCCTCCGCCACCAACGGAGAAGTCATCAGGGGACGTTTGGGATTATCGGACGAAGCGAAGACAAGTGGAGTTAGTCTGGTGGTGTGTTGAGGTGGTTAAAAAAACCAACACAAAGCAAAAGCGCAACAAAAAATAAATTACAAAAAAATTATGCTATATATATATATATATATCGAAAATTTTAGGAATTAAAATTTTTAAACAATTTAATTGTTTTAATTGAATTTTATTATTCTTTTATATATGGGTAAAAGAAACTAAACAAATGCAACACATACTTACACCTCCAATGCCAACTAAGAGAATTAAACTAAGATTGGAAAAACTATTATATATCCACAATAAATTAGAATAACAATTCTCTTCCTTGTAGATATGATAAATATAAATTTTTCAATTAAATTTTTTTAAAAGAGATCAAATATATTGATGAATATATTGTTTAAGTGACTTATAGAGATTATATTTATCATAATGTTTTACTTCATTTCAAACATTACTCATTCTAGATCATAACTCTGGACTAATTTAATCAATATTCTAAAGATTCAAACCTTTACTCAATTCTCATTACAAGTTTTAATTTTAGTGTAAAAACATTTCACAAATTAACTATTAGAGTCTCGAATAAAAACACCACAACTAGAAGAATTTAAATTATGACAATAAGAACATACTATGTTTATCTTGAAGCACACTTCTAAAAAATTAGTTAAGTGCATCTCTATAGGGGTTGTATTTCTTCCATAGAAATCCAATGATGAAATGTTTATTTGAACGATGAGTTGTATTTGATTAATAATTTGGTGATGGAGCTCAATTTCATCGATAGCTAGAGGATAAAAAAATGTTGAATTCTTATTTTTTTTTATATGTCATATACAACCATTGATACTAGATATCAAAAGAATAGGTTAGACTTTTCCGTTAGAGGCTTATGGTCTGGCCTAGTCTGACCTATCTAATAAAAGGTTAAACTCATACTGTTTTTAAAATCTATTTATTTAAAATAGGTCAGTCTCATACTTATAAAAAAGCCTATTAGGCCTAATAGGTCAGCCTATATATACTTTATTATTTATTAATATTATTTTTATTATTATATTAATAATATTATTTTCTATTTTAAATTATATCAATTAGACAATCACTCAGTAATCATTTCATATTTAGTAGCTGTTCCATATTCGGCAACTATCTATATTTGGTAGTCGTTTCATATTTGGTAATTTGATAGTCGTTCCATATTCGGTAGTCGTTCAATTAGTTAAATAACTCAGTAATCGTTCCATATTTGTTTAAAAAATAATAATAGGTGCATTTGTTTCAGAAAAGAAAATCTATTATTTAAAATTAAAAATTATTTTTAAAGGTTTAAATGATGTTTGTTTCAAATTTTTTTTTAAAATTATTTTGTTAGAAAAATATTTTTTTTTTAATATATATAGATATATACATTGATATTGGTACGTGTAGAGCATCATGTGATATTAGTAGAGCATTTAAATATTTTAATGTGAATAAGGCTTTTAAATAGACTTTCAGACCAGACCCAAAAAAAAAACCTATGATAAGCCATAGGCCGAAAAAAATAATTCGTAGGTCAGGCTCAAGCCTTTCAAAGTCTGATCTGGCCTGACCTATTATCACCCCTAACTGATACTTGTCATTTATAAACTTTTTGTATATCATTGACAACATATATATTTTGAATTATTGAAATATGAAAGTTATAACAAGAAGAAAATAACAAAATGGAGAAAATAGAAATAAAATGATGTCACACTCTTACAAAGTAAAAATGTGATTTTTTTGATAAAATTAAAATTATTGTCTCATCCAGAAAAAAAAGAAAATACTCTCACAAATATGAAATTTTGCAACAAAATACTTTTAATTTTTTATTTAGGAAGTTCCTGTATACATATAGGAGAAGGAAAAAAAAATCATAACTTAAGTTGAGATTCTTGTGTGTGGACATGAAAATGAAAAGATAAACAATTTTTATTGATTGTGAGTTACACTGTTAGTGTATATATTCATTGCACTCTAATTGTTACAATTTATATTTGATTATAGATTTCTGAATAATAAATATAAAAAATATGAAATAAATATTTATTATTAATTAATATCAAAAAAATATAAAACAAAACTTTCTTATTAATACATTAAAAAAATATAAAACACATATTTGTTATTAATAAATTTAATAAAAAAAATGAAATATGATAAATATTAATAACATATAAATATAATACAGGATAAATGATTATTATTTTTTTAAAATTATAAATTTATGAATGATAAATATAAAAACAATGCATGATAATTATTTGTCACCAATAAATATAAAAAACACTAAATATATATTTATCACTAATAGATATTAAAAAAATACGAGACAACTATTTGACTTTCTAACATAAAAAAATAAGGCACATATTGACTTTAAATTTTTTAAATAACTGATAAACATAAATAAAATATATAAGACAAATATTTATTATTTAATAAATATTAAAAAATATATAAAATAAATATTTATAATTAATAAATATAATAAAATTATAAAATAAATATTTATCACTAATATAAAAAGTAAAATAAATATGTTTTGATTTATAAAAGTAATTTTTATTTTAAAAATAAATATAAAATCACTAAGATATGAATTTCATTATAAGTTTATAAGTCACAAGCATATTGACATTAAAGTCCCTATTCAAATTATTTTTGTTCACAATCATTTTTTCCTTTGATTGGACAGACTTGAGTGACAGTTTGACTGACGTTTCAATCTCTATAATGGATTCACAATTGTTTTCTAAATTAATTTAAAAGAAATAATATCGATATATGAAACTAAAAGTTGGTCCACTTGCATTATTGTGTGATCAACAGATTTACGAACTCTGATTTTGATTTTGGCAATGTACATTTTACTCGTACAAAGTCTTAGGCACGTAGTTAATTTTATTTTTTTTTTATAGAAAATAAAGTTAGTTTTTTTTATATACAATTTTATCTCTCTACATATACATACATATACATAATGTAATACTTTTACAAATAAATAAAGGTATATTTGTATGAATATCTAACTTGATCACATGCATAAATGTGCTATATACTTCACCATTTTAATTCTCACATGACTCTGCATACTTAAATTTCCTTTATAAATAATCATTCTTACTTTAAAATATAACACCATATTCAGTATAAATTCTTTTTATAGGTAAAAAATATCATGCTTTAAATTAAAATATAAAAAGACTCAAATTTGTATGGCAAGAATTAACATAAACATGGGCACAAGTCCAATTCGTATGCTGTTAAACATTCTAAATGGTTGGAGATTACGTTAGATGAAATTTAATTGAGACAATACAATTTGGATTTGAATTGAGAGAATACATTGATATTCTGTAATAATATCAAGTTTCTTATGTATGCAACTGTCTTTATCTTTCATTTCTTCATTCATTTTATAAAGTGTCACGTTCTATGTTTTTTATTGCTATTTTGTTCATCTGTCCAAATTTAACTAATAATATTAATATATGCATGCCTATTTAGATAGTCATTTGTCCGTTTGTTTTCGGTTTACCAAATGCTTAAGTATTATTTTATATTGTGTGGAATTCAATAATAACCAAACGCAACGTGAATTCGTACGGAAGAACATGTATTTTACTCGTAATAAACAACGAGAGAAGCATAGTAATAATTAGATAGTATAATTAAAAAATAATTAAAATTGTATTAAAAATTAAAAGTATTAAGTTTTAGATAAATATATATTTTTTTTTAAATTTGACCATTATTATGAGATAAAAGAAGTATAACCAATACCTTAATACATCCCAAGTTAGAAATATTTATTCACATTTCCAAGATTTCCAAGTTGTGAAGATGTTAGATACATATATTTACGGTTAGTGGTAAGTAGTTATAAGTTAATTAATATTAATTGTAAGTTAGTTAGAATAATTATAAATTCACTGTAATCAATTTTTTTCACTTCATTAAGTTCATATAAACAATTTTTTTTCCAACTATTTTTTGTTGGTTGAGTTCAATCATGCATGCTTCTTAATTAAAATTTGTTAACTATTTGGATTTAATGTGTAATACATTTTTTTTATTAAAAAATATATTTATTCATTCAAATTGCTATAAATCAAAAACATCAAACATAACATCTAAGTTAATAGTATAAAAAACAAAATATCTATAAATATCACAAAATTAATGTGTCTTTAATATTTTTTTCTTTAAATGTAACGTTGACAACTCAAAATCATTAATTAAATTTGTATTTGATAGAAGTTGATTTGTCCATCTAAATCAAAGAAAACCACAATAAAATGAAAAATCAACATGTCGCACAAAGACGACAAATAAACACAACGCCACAAAAATACAACGAAACCAAAAAAAAGATTAAATACATATAAAAATCATTTATTTAAATAAATAAAAAAACAAATTAGAGAACTGATTTCGGATCAAAAGTTTATACTAAATCACCATATTTAGTGAAAAAAAAATTAGAAATCGGTCAAAAATGAATATAACAGTACTAGTACGTGATATAATATGGTTACATCCTCCATGACCGATAAATGCATGTGAAATTAAGCGTATTTGAAGGACAACCCTGAGGTACTTTAATTTGCTTTCAATCAAACAGGTTAAGTAGTTTTTAATTAAAGGTACCCTTTTGCTCGTGATCAGAATCTAAATTCTAATATGTTTTCAGAATCATGGCCACTTTAATTGTTTATCCTGCAATCTATCTACTTTGAAAATTGACTATTTTTCTAATTGTAGTCGTCATATATTTTTATTTTTTGACCAAATTTTCCTCCGAGGCTTTAAAATGATTTCGGTGCATGTATATAAAATTCATCTGGTAGGTGGTATATGCTAAATTGAAATATATTTCAACTCTAATTTGATTAGGTGGTAAAAAGACATGAATTAGATCCTAGACGATTTAGGTTCAATTCTGGCATGACCATAAGAAGGACACAAATGAAAGTCTTTATTTTACTTTTATATGTACTATTTTTGTGGTCTAAATGGACTAATTCAAAACACATTTTTTTTTATAAATCTTTTTAAAATAGAAATTAAAATTGAATAAAATTTATGTAGGACTAAACTCAAAAAATATCACAATTTTATAGGAATTAAATTGAAGATGCAAATATCTCCAATATTAATTCATGATATAAATTATTTTTGCAAGAAAAAATGGCCTAAGTCTATAAAAAAAAGTCAACGAAATTATGCTGAGTAGAGCCCCTCTAACATAGCAACTAACGAAATGAAATGAAGATATAAATATCTCCAATACTTTTGATATCAATTTGCTCGTGGAAGTTAACTAATTTTATTTTTATGTTTTTCATTTTAAAAGAATATATATATATATATATATATATATATATATATATATATATTAATTTGGCTAATGAAAATAACACTTTTCCCTTGAAAAAAAGTAAATTAATGAGGATTTTGTTCAATTGATTTATTGAACTTACACGTATATATAGGAGAAAGTTAAAATTACATATTAATTATTAGCTCTAAATGTACAATACATAAGTACCAAAAAGTACTAATTGAGAGAAAGAACTACAAAACATCTAATATTGACGAGCCAATAAAAGATATATAAACATATATATTCAACTTTTTTTTTCTTGTAGTTAGGAGTATCACTTCACTTTAAGTAACACTCGAGGACTGCAAATTTAAGCAGCAACAATTGTATAGACTATATCAATATAATTTATTTGAGAACACCACCACAAATGTGGTTTCTTTTATTGAATAATTTTAATAAAATCACAAACCTCGTATAATAATAGTATATAATAATATAAGACCCTATATTGGAGACTCAATAATAAATAATAATAGTAATAATATCTTAGGCGTAATTGCACATTCCATAGACACAATACTCACCCAATTTACACCGTTTATTGCACCCTCCACAATGCCTCTTATCATAATATATATCAACACATGCTCCTCTACAACATGTCTCAGTGTATTTGCATTTCTTCTTGCATGCACCACAATTATGCTTATCATATGCCAAATACAAGCACTTATTGTTGCAACATGTAGCATTCTTAGCACCAAATGTGTCGCAAATTTCGTTGTCCTTGTGACAATGAATCGGTGCGTTAGGGTTTTGTGCTAGGAGACGACTTACCCTCTTTGAAGGAAGAAGCTTGTTTTTCTCATGGAAGATTAGTGACGAGGAAGAATCGCGATGAATCGATGTTGGTTGAGCTTCGTCTTTTGTGATGATGGTTTTCATTGTGATTGTTAGGGACAAAGCCATGGTTATTGCTATGATAATTATTGCTTTTAGGAACCCCATGGCTTTGCCTATTGAAAGATAGTAGAAGGACTTAGAAGAATAAGAGAAAAAGGATATTGTGAAGGAAAAATGTGTTATTGTTTTTTGTGTTTTTGATTTGTTGGTATAACATGAAAGGGAAGATATAGGGATTTATAATAAGGTGTGTTTGGGGAGAAGTTGACGCCGCAAAAGTGGTAAAAGGTGAGAGGTGCTTGCAATTGCATGCTATATGCTACATGCATGAGGAAGAGTATGGTGGAATTCTAGTGTTTTTCTATTGTTTGACCTTAAAAGTTAAAGAGCTTAAGCTACCTAATTATGCATATTTATAATTTCAAGCACTCCAATATCTCTCAATTTAAACTTCAATATGTTTTTAGTGTTTAAGTTTTATAAATAATTTTTTTATTATCTACAATATCATTCGTTTATTCATTTCGCACTAAGAATTCTAAATTACTTTACCTAAAGAAAGATCAAATAATGAAAAGAGATAATTGTGCGCGCATCTATATTCACATTTGATACATACATGTTGGTAAATTAAACTAAGATTTCTTTCAATTAAAAATGTTCACACCCATTTCAAAGGAAAAAAAATCAAATTAATGAAAAAATTAAGATAAATTTCATATATATATATATATATATATATATTCTCTAAATTGAGTCAATAGCTAAATAATTTCTTCTAGTAGTGTATAATGAATCATTTAATCTTTCTAGAATATTTGCATCAATTTGGTAATGCTAATGGTCGTAGATCCATTTCTCTTGCATATACTTTGAAGTCAAAGGGTATTTAAGACTTTTGAGCATTACCGGCCAATGTTATGAAATTGTACTTGACGGCCTTAGGAAATTTAGCTAACTGCAAGAATAAGCAAAGGGGTTTGCCATAAATGTTAACAACATTGAACAAAGTGGAAACTCATATTTAAAATCCAGCTGCTATACGTTCACGCTTAGTATTTTAACTTGCAAATTAGACATGCTAAAATTACTATATTCAAATTAGGTTTGGTTTCAAATTAAGCTCTAGGGGGGCACTATATTGACCATTTTTATTGGCAATGTGTGTATATATATTTGCAATGCAAGTTAACTAAGCTTGAAGAATTTAAGCTAGATTACTACACGATTGCTACACGTGTACTGTGTAAACTATAGCTGGGTCCCACCCCATTTAACTTGTTTCACATAAGTCGGTATATTAAACGGATCAGACTGATTCGTTTGTGAGTGAATGATCACGAATTGCAATATATTAGTTCGAGTCTATTTTACGTTAGTCTGTAGTCAAACAAGTTGATCCATGAATCATAAAAAATCAGTGTTTTTTTTAAAAGGCTTAATTGCAGTTTTGGTCCCCAAAACATAATTTTGATCCAAAACATGATGATTTATTTATTTATTTAAATCACATCATGCTTCAAGATCTCATTTGCTATAGTTGTATCTAAAATCTATGATCATAAATGGTGTAGTACGACTTTGAAAAATGAAATTTCATTAAATTTTGAACCAAAATTCTGTTTGGAGGACTAAAACTGGAGAAAAATAAAATGGAGATTATTTTTGAGATTCAACTAAAATAGAATGACCAAAACTGCAATTAAGACTTTTAAAAAAAGCACACGAAGTTGAAAGAAAAATTTGTTTTACAACAAAACTCAACATTCTTTTTATATTTAGACAAAAATATTTTAAAAATTTAGTTATTTAAGTAAATATAGAAAGGTAAAATTATAAAGAAAGTAGTTTAAATATGTGGTAAAATTAAAAGAAGAAAAAAAAGTTACGCTAAAACTATATATTCCATTTATATAATTACATATGCATGGAAAATAATTAATCTACAGGGAAAAGGAGGAAACACTAGACATTGGATGAAAGATGAATAGTCGTCACCTAAAATGGGCCAAACCTTAGTTACATACAATTTAGAGAAGGAAATTGAAGTTTCTTTTTCTACCCTCTTCATGCATTTCAGAAATATATTTTGTATAAAATATACTTCTTTTATTTTATAATAAGTAACCTATGAGTAAACAATTGTCTCAAAAATATATAATGCTTTCAATTTTCAATATAATATTAACTATTTTTTTTTTTAATTTTTTGTACAATTCTGAAGTTATTATTTTCCATTTATACTAATAGAGTGTGCACTACGTGAAAAATAGAATTTTACAGCGTTTTTTTTAACTAATTTATAGCGCATTTTTTTAAAAAAAAACGCTGTGGAATCGAGTGCTGTAAAAGATACAACAATATTTTTTTAAAACCAAAAAGCGCTATAAAACATGCAGATATATTGCGTGCTTGTTATGCACATTTTACAGCGTTTATTTGAAAAAGTGCTGTAAAATGCACACACATCATATGCATTATTATGCACTTTTTACAGCGCTTTTTCAAAAAAGCGCTGTAAATATATGCACCTATAATGCATATATTGGGTGCACATTTTACATCGCTTTTTCAAATAAGCATTGTAAAATATGCACCAAATATATGCATTATAGTGCATATTTTACAGCACTTTTTCAAGTAAGCGTTGTAAAAGGTCTCCTTATTTTATTTTTATATTTTACAGCACTTTTTAAGTTCAGTTCATGTAAATTACTCTTTTATATTAAATTACATGAACTTAGTATAAAACATTCAAATCAAGCTAAATATAAGCAGAAAATAAATTAATCAGAAAATCAAATACATGGCTGCTTATATAAAACAAATGTTCAAACAATTAAATTTACATTAACTCAGTTCAGATTACATGGCTTATATAAAACAATTAAACATATACATTAAGATGCCCTTATTCTTTTCCTGGTGGGATTCACATTTGTTTGTCAATTTACAATACGAAACGATGGATTAATCAAAATTCCCTCATCGTGATCATCTCTAAGATATAAACCATCATCAGTTGAATCAATTTCATGTGGTTGTTGTGATGTTGCAAATAAAAGATCATTACCAACATCTTCATCATTATTGTTATCATCACTTATTTTATTGGTCGATAAGACAACATACCATTTATCATCAGAAGGATCAGTGATATAAAACACTTGTTGAGCTTGCGACGCTAAAATAAAAGACTTGTCTTTGTATCCCACCCTATTAAAATCGACAAGCAAGAACCCTAACTCATCAATCTGAACGCCATTATTATTATCAACCCACTTGCAACTAAATATGGGAACACGAAACATTGTGTAGTCTAACTCTCATATCTGCTCGATAACCCCCAAAATATGATAGATTTGCATATATTGGGTTTTTGTCTTTTGCACTTGAGACATGCATCGCTTCAGCTACGAGAGTGACTCCACTATTTTACATAGTTGTCTGATCATCTTGTTCTTTGGTATAAAATATGTAGCTGTTAATAACATAACCAGTGTAAGAAAAGACATGTAAGCTCGGACCATTTGCTAGCCACCTCAATCTCTGTGAAATTGATCCGGGGTCTATATCAAACTTTGACTTTATGTGATTTTTTAATCATGTTATAAAACTTCGATTGTGCTCTTGAGTTATCCGATTTTGATTCCTATTCATGTTCAAACGAGATAACTGATCCATGTGTATTGTAACATACGGTTGAACCTCATCAACATTGTGCAGAACATACAATTGTGCCTGCTCCCATTATGTCCTTGATATAATTAGTAGTCTCCTTCCAATTATCCCTTCTCCTGGTATTCTTCCCGAATGACGAGACATAGGAAGTCCTATGGATTCAACATTGGACAAATATTCAGTACAAAATTCAACAGCCTCTTTAACAATGTACCGTTCAACAATACAACCTTCTGGTCAAATTCTACTTTTTACGTACCCTTTTAATATTTTCATATATCGTTTTATTGGATACATACATCTCATATAAGTTGGCCCACAAAATTGTGTCTCCTTAACCAGATGAACAGTAAGGTGAACCATTATATCAAAAAACGAGGGTGGGAAATACATTTTAAGCTCACACAAAGTAACAACAATTTCCCTCTGCAATGTCGGTAATTTCTGAGGGTCGATCACTTTACTACAAATTTCCCCGAAGAAGAAACATAATCTAGTTAAGACTCGTCGAAATTTTTCAAGTAAAATGGAACGTATACCTATTGGTAGCAAATGCCCCATTAGAATATGACAATCATGAGTTTTCAAACCTTTTAACTTGAGGTCTTTCATACAAACCAAATTTTTAATGTATAAAGAGTATCCTTCCAAAACTTTAAATTCGTGTAGAAATTTACATAAAACAATTTTTTCCTTTCTAGATAGAGTATGAGCGGTTGGAGGTAGATATGTGCGATTTCCTTTCTTTACGGGACCCAATTCATTTTTTATTCCCATATCGACCAAGTCCAATCTTGCGTTGATGCCATCTTTAGACTTTCCTGGAACATTGAGTAACGTACCAATAATACTATCAAACACATTTTTTTCAATATACATCACATCGAGGAAATGTCTTATATACAATGACTTCCAATATGGCTATTCAAAGAAAATGGACTTTTTCTTCCACCCAGTTTTGACCAGCTCTCCCGCAAAAGGTTTGCCAAATTTATTGGTCAAACCTTGTACTTTTTCAAGTATTTGATATCTAGTCGGTGCTAAAGGAGCTTTACCTTCCTCTGATTTTCCATTGAATGCATTTCTCCACCCATGATACTGATGACTATAAGGTAAAAATCTACGATGTCCAAGAAACACATTCTTCTTACAATATTTTAACCGCATCCAATTTGTACTCTCTTCACATATAGGACATGCACACTGATCTTTAATGCTATATCCTGATAAATTATCATATGCTGGAAAATCATTAATTGTGCCGAACAACATAGCCCTCAAATTGAAACATTCTTTCTTATATCCATCATAAACTTCCACAACTGTCTCCCACATAATTTTTAAATCTTCCATTAAAGGAGTCAAGTATACGTCGATATCATTCCCTGATTGTTTGGGTCCAGAAATTAACAGAGACAACATCATAAACTTACGCTTCATACATAACCATGAAGGTAGATTATAAATCAACAAAATCACAGGCCACATGCTGTGTGAGATGCTTTTAAGACCATGTGGATTCATTCCATCAGTAGAAAGTGCAAGTCTTAGATTTCTCGACTTTATCCCGAATTCAGGATACTTGTGATCAATTTTTGCCCATTATGGGGAATCTGCAGGGTGTCGAAACATTCCATCTCTAATTCTTTCATCTGCATGCCATGTCAATAATTTTGAATCTTCTTTATTGTGATGCATGCGCCTAAATCTTGGTATTATAGGAAAATACCACACGACTTTTGCTGGAGTAGATTCTTTCTTCTTATATTGAGAGACATTGCATTTCAAACATGCCTTAAGTAATTCATATTCGTTTCGAAATAAAATGCAATCGTTAGGACACGCATGAATCCTTTGGTAACTCATGCCAATAGAGCACAAAATCCGTTTAGCCTCGTAGGTTCGACTGGGCAGCTCATTATCATCTGGCAACATATCTTTTAAGAGTGTTAATAATTCTGTGAAGCTTTTATCAGACCATCTATTACTCACTTTTAAGTTGTACAAATTTAATATCACCGACAGTTTTGTGAATTTAGTACAACCATTATATAATGGTTTCTCCGCATCACTCAACAAACTCTCAAACATTTTAGGACAAACTCGAAGATCTTCTTCAACTGCTTTTGCAGTCTCCTCAACTCGGTCCGGCTCATATGTATCTACAACGAAGTCAATTGAAGCATATGTCGAACCATTTTCAAAATTAATGTTTCCTTTTTTTTTTCTCACCATGTCTTATCCAACATGTGTAGTTTGATCAATTCCATTACATACTAAATGTCCTTCCAATTCATCTTCTCTAACGCGTTTTCCAAAACAACATTTTAAACAAGGACAAACGACTCTATTTGGATCTTTTGCATTCTTCACTGCAAACTCAACAAACTCCTTCACTCCATTTTCATACTCTTTTGACAATCAATTGGCAGACATCCATTTCTGATCCATATTATATGACCTTTATAAATGCAGTTACAAAAATAATAAGCTACTGAACAGATCAACAAATTTCAAAAAGAAACCAATATCAACATATCTAATAACAATTTCAAAACAGAACAGATCAACAAATTTAAAAAAAAAAAGATTTAATATATAACAATTTATTAGTTTTCAATTATTAAAAAACTAAATATTTTTTGACAAAAATAAATTAATAAATACCTGAGACAACGTAGATGACCGCACAACACGTAGAGGATATGAGGGTTCCCAGAGTAAAGGTGATGAGGGTTCGTAAATTTGTTTTTATTTATTTAAAAATAAATGATTTTTATTTAAAGTGAATGATTTTACAACGCTGTGAAAAAAAACGTTGTGATAGGTAATTTAATTATTTGAAAGCGCATGTTGTTTACAGCGCTGTAATAGGTAATATAATTATTTGAAAGCACGTATCTTTTACAGCGCTTGTGAAAAAGCGCTGTAATAGGTAATTTAATTATTTGAAAGCGCATGTCTTTTACAATGCTTGTGAAGAAAGCGCTGTAAAACAATACATGAGGGCGCTTCAGTTTACATCGCTTGTGTACAAACGTTGTATAAACCTTATAAACATTATGCGCAAACACTATATGACCCTACAATAGCGTTATTTTCATAGCGCTTGTCAAAAAAGCGCTGTGATAGACTCCATTATTTTTAAAATATATTTACAATAGCGCTTGTATTTAATAAGCACCGTAAAAGGAGCGTTATTAAATGACATTTTTTGCGTAGTGGTGTTTGATTCGCAAAATAGTAAATATTAGACAAAACAATATAACACAAATCTGTACATGATAATTTTTTTTACTCCATTGTGTTTGATGATCAATGCAAGTGATAAACAATTATACAATGCACCATGTTTAATATGTCTATGAACTGGACAAAATAATATAATTTTTACTATAATACTATTTATTGATATATATATATATATATTATTGTTTATAAATGTAAATATTAATAAAGAAAAGGAAGGATAAACAATGATGTAGAAAAGACATAAATAAAAGGAAGAGGGTGATTTGAGAGAGGAAGATAAACAAGACTATAGACAAAGAGGTAAAAGGGAAAAAAAAGTAAAAGTGAGGGAGATAGAGTAAAGAAGGAGAAGACAAAAAGATAAGAGAGAGAGACATAGATATAAGAGAGGTATATAGAAATATAAGAGAGGGAGAGATATAAGACTAAAGTGAGATGAAATGGATACAGATATAGACAGAGAGATGAGAGAAAAGACAAATATGAGACACTCAAAAGAGATATAAGGAAGAGAGAGATACAGAGAGAGAGAGAGAGAGAGAGAGAGAAGAGAGGGAGAGTTACTAGAGAGTGGAGAGAGATAATAAAATTTTAATTTAAAATTTAAATGATATTTTGATATTTTTGATGATTTCGTTTTTGAGACACAATTATATTATGGTTTAAAGAGAAACAAAAATTCATGTTTTTGTGCAATTACTTGTTCTCTGTTTTGTCCAATTCTATTATCAGTTTCTAAACCAAACCGTGTATAATAAAAGTTGTCATGTCCAATCATCTATTTTTTAACAAAGCAAAAACACTTATATCAAGGGTAATTTAGTGAAAATATCAAGTATATCAATACTTCGGGTAATTTAGTGAAAATAATGTTATCTCTATTATTTAGATATTCTTCTTAGTATGCGTGAAATGTTAAAATGATGTGTTTATTGTGAGATAAAGAAAGTAATTTTTTTTTTTTTGTCTAAAATAAAATTATACTTTGGACACAAGTTTAATTTTTTAGAAACATAGAGAGATAAAAGTAGCTCTCAATAAACTAGTGGGTTAATACAATTATTAGACCTTCTCCCATTATATTCTAGGCCCAAATAATGTAGGCCCCCATATGCACGAGAATGATCATGTGGATGTAGACCTTGTTGCCTTTGTTTAAGACAATTTCTTTTTTCATTCCCAGTTTTTTAAATTGAGTAATCTAAAAGTGTATTTTGACAAAAAAAAAAAAAAAAACTTTGTATCAAGACTATTCAGAACATATGGAATAAGAGAACAAATTACCATTGCCTAATGAGTATGTTGGCCACCAAGCATTGATAGGCGGACAAGTGAAGATATCGAATCTTATGTAGGTAACAAAAAAGGTGAACTTCTTTTACCTTAGGTTCTTAAAAATTTATAATATTTGTTTCAATTGTACAAATTAATTTTTGTTTGTTTGTTAAAATATGCATTTAAATTGACCAATCAAACGTGTATTTAAAAATATATTGAGAAGAAAAAACTAAAAAAAAACAACAACGTAGAATAAAAAGTAGTGTTTGTGTTAATAAAAACATTTTGGTAGCTGAAAGGAAGGAGAATCTACTTTGTAGAAGCATTATGAAGAAGAATGTGGTGATGAATATATATATACTAACATTCACCAATAAAAAAAGTTTGACTCCACTAATATTTTTTTTTTAAAAAAAGTTTGATTCTACTAATAACTTTTTTTTATAGAAACGCAAAAAAACAATTTAGATTTAGCTATACATATAGTGGTAAAGACCAAACACTTTTATCTTTATGAGAAATTTATCATTCATATGTATTTTTTTCTTTTCATCTTTTAAAACACGTAAAAAAATAATTTTATTTATTTTTTATTTTTTATGTAAAATAAATTTCAAAATTTTGATATTTATATTAAATTTAAATAGACAATACTCGCATAAAAAAATTTGATTGAATTCAAAAACTTCAAAAATCGATCTCTAAAATTAATCGTGAAACTGTGTATTTGTTGTTCGTTAATTTTGGAAAAATTAAATAGTAATTGTATACATTGAATCCTAAACACAAAATAAAATAAAACAATAGTCACACAAAATAAAATAGTAATCACACAAAATAAATAGAAATATGCAATAATACACAAAATAAAATAGAAATATGCAATAATACAAACTATAAACACTATATACTAATGGTATCCTTGTATACATCGAAGTATCTAAACTAATAATTCGGGAACTTCACCATCTGAATTTATCAACTGCACGACCCTATATAAAAGCAAGGAGGCTCTAGCATTATGTGCAAAAGGTGATGAACCAACTTATGTAGATGTTGATAATGACACGTGTGTATCAACTTGTGGAGTAGAAGGTGGGGCAACATGGGGATTTGAGGATGTGATTATCTTCAATGGACCACAATTCTGTAATAATTAACTAATATAGCAATAAAAAAAATATACAAAATTTCATTAAAAATTTGCTAAATATAATATATTTACAATTAATTGAACAACTTAATTAATTAAAATAGTTCCTAGAATGTCAATGTCTCCATCACAATCTTTACGGCCTTTCAAACTAATCTAAAAATAATTACCTTTAATTGTTTCATATGCCATGACAAATTATAACAAATGTTGTATTCAAAGAAGTCTTTGAAAATCTTATAAACTTGAAGTCATCGAACTCATAACAACAAATATTAAATTATGCTTATCATATATATACATTTTACATATATATTAATCCATTTACAAATTATAATATATTCTTTAACTTATGACATTTGAACGTGTATTAATAATCAATATAGTCTTACCATAATTATTTGTACAATTATAATGATATAATTTGATTTATTTCATTTAGAACTTTAATTTACTTACATTTCTACTTTAATTTGTAAATTGATAATTACCGTATTATGGATAGCTTCAACAATCAAGTATAAATTTTTGGATGACGTTTAAATGGAATAGTAGTCATGAATAACATCAACAACAACACCATTTACATTCATCTTCTGCATTAACAAATCTCTTTTGACATTTAGGTGGCAATATCTAACATTTAAATTTCACCACCATAATGGTCAACATATTTGTGCCTAATTAGATGTTTGATATTTTTGTTAGAGTAGGCACGAATTTGTGACCTTATCTTGAAATTGATATGGGGACGTGAAACTTTTTTCTAATCAATTGAATGTGATAGGTGCATCTTCCACTTGATACTTTTATTGTATAGTAAAACTATAAATTATCTCATTTATCTATTGCTTATTTCTATGGAGATATTTTCACAAAATTTGTATAATAAATAAATTATTATATATCTTTACATAACACATTGCATAATACAATATCGACAACCACGGTTTAAAATGCTACAAATAAATTATAGTTGAGCAAGTGTTTAATAATGTCTGTCATAGAATTTGTTCATATATTTCTCTAAAATTATATTTGTTGTTATTTGAATTTCGAAAAACAGTTTTGAATTAAATTTATGTCAATGAAGATATTACTAATATTATAACCATTCAAAAATCAAATGAACTACAACATAAAAACTGCTCTAAAAGAAAGTGGTATTAGAAATAAGCTCCAAGAGCTTGGTATGAAAAACTCAGTAATTTCCTCATACAACAAATTTTTTTAAGATGAAATGTTGATAAAACACTCTTTATAAAGAAAAAGGGGAAAGACATTCTGCTTGTCCAAATTTATGTTGATGACATAATTTTTTAATCCACAAACAGTAAGCTTTGCAAAAATTTGAAAATATGATGAAAGGAAGATTTGAAATCTCCATGATGGGAGAATTAACCTTCTTCTTAGGATTTCAAATCAATCAAAGCAAGAATGGTATTTTTCTAAGTCAAATCAAGTATTGTAATGATCTCTTAAAGAAGTTTGGCTTTGATAAATTTAAATCTATTGATACACCCATGACCATGTTTAGAGGCATGATAGGATCTTTATTATATTTTACAGCTAGTAGACCTGATATTATGTTTAGTGTCTGCATGTGTGCAAGATATCAAACTAATCCTAAGGAATCCCATCTAAGTGCAGTCAAAAGAATTTTCAGATATCTAATAGGAACCAAAAATCTAGGTTTATGGTATCCTAAGGGATCAACTTGCACTCTTGTTGGCTATTCTGATTCGGATTTTGGTGGTTGCAAATTAGACAGAAAAAGTACAGTACTTGCCATCTATTAGGGATTTCACTTGTATCTTGGCATAGCAAGAAGCAAAATAGTGTTCACTCTCAACAGCTGAGGCTGAATATGTAATTGCTGGAAGCTGTTGTGAACAAATATTATGGATGAAACAACACCTTTCTGACTTTGGTGTTATTCTTGGAACTGTGCCAATAATGTGTGACAACACTAGTGCCATAAATATCACAAAGAATCCGTGCACTCAAGAACAAAGCATATAGAGATTAGACATCATTTCATTAGGGATCAATACCAAAATGGTAATATCATGCTTGAATATAATAATACATATGATCAATTAGCTGATATCTTTATCAAAGCCCTACCCAAAGAAAGTTTCTTCTATATTAGAATGAAACTTGGTATAATGGATCAAAATGAAATATGATCTCTGTAGAAAATCGATTGAGACATTGATGTTTTCTCTAAATTTACTAACTTGCAATAGATACGTCGATTTGCACATCAATTATCCTGTGTCAAAATTTCAAATCAGTATTACAAAATCGAATTCACAAGCGATTTATGCTACAAAGTTTCTCAATTGTCAAAATATAAAACACGACAATTGATTTCATAATCGATTAAGTGATCTGTGGTAGCAATAAATGCTGAACCAAAATCGATGTGACAAAATATACATCAATCCAATCGATTGGTGAATCGATTGAGGATATAGAAAATCGTTTTAAAAAAATCAATTTCATAATTTATTATTTTTCCCAGAAATCCAAAGATTTGAGAAATTTTCTAAACTCAAACACGAGCATCGATTTGGTAATCGATTTTGTCAAATTATAAAAATTGCGAGCCAAATAAGTCGATTGGAATACCTGCACTAGTCAATATCGTTAAAGAAATCAATTTGGAAATCGATGCTGTTATGAGTAGTTTTCCTGAACTGATATGGAAATCAATTTGGACATCGATTTATCCATTGAACATTTACTTAAAGAAAATCGATTTGGGAATATGACTGTTGCAAAAATACTAGCCGTTGGAGGCAACTGTAATTGAAACCTTTCATTTCCCTTCAATAACGGTAACAAAATCGATTTGACAATCGAAGTTGTGTGTGCAAATGTGTAATAAAATCGATTTAGAAATCGACTCTGAACAATATCATTTAAATCCCTAAATCGATTTCTCAACTCATTTTCACTATCAAACTCTCCCCAAACTTGATTTCTCTGTGCTTTGATACTTTTCAAACTTCTCAAACCTCTCAAGCTTCCCAAATCTCTCTAATGGCAAGAGTTAAACAAACAAGTGAGAAAACCACCTCTTCCTCAACCTCTAGTGGTAGAACTCCTTCTCCACAACCTACTTCCCCTCCTGCAAAAAGAGTTCCTATACTCACTCATAAGATTTTGGCAAAGGATAAAGGGAAAGCCAGTGCCACTGACCAAGGAAAAACCAAAAAGATGAAGGTTCCTCAAACAGAAAAGCTGATGGGTGATGCCATGAAGGGGCCAACCCAAAAGAAGAAGAAAACCACCTCTTCCCCTCAGCCAAAGAAGCCTCAACCTCCCAAAGGCAAACCTATTGAGGACATTGTTCTTCCCCCTGCATTCCTAAAGAGGAAAATCCATGAGGCAAGAACTCTGGATTTTGCCTACTTTGATGCAAATGGATTCACCTTCCAACACCATCTCAGATTTTATGGATTGGTATATTTGCTCTCGTGCCCTTTGGAAATCTATCCAAGACTTATTAGAGCCTTCTACTCAAACTTTACCCTCACAGACATTGGATTTGAGTATGAAGTTAAAGGAAAGAAAATTTCTATGACTTTTAGGGAGTTCTCCAAGCTATCAGGACTACCCTTCTATGGAGAAGTTGTTGATGGTAGAACCAATCCTGATTCTACTGATGATGCTTCGGAAACATCAGTAGATAGATACACATCCATTCAAGACTTGATGGTTGAAGGGTTTGTGGAAAGAACATCTCTCCCAATTGGTCAAATGAAGGTCCAACATAGGATGATGATGTATGTGGTATCCATAATGTTGGTACCTAGATCAGGGAACCATGCCATAGTTCAGAGGCTTGACATTACTCTTCTTTGGGGCCTTTACAAGGAACTCAAGATGAGTTGGGCGTGGATTGTGTTGGTTAATATGTTAGAAACAACACAAGGAAAGCTAATGCTCCCTTACCCTCAGCTGATCACCAAGATTCTGAGACACTTTAAAATATCAGTTGTCAATGAAGAATCAATAAAGACAACTCTAATTTTTTGTGAGTCAATTGTCAACCAAATGCAATTGAAGAAGATCAATGGTATTTGGACAAGGGCTCAACCAAATGCTAAACAAGCTAAGCAAGCTGAAAACCAATATGAGGTTTTAGCTAAGTTGCTGGAACTTATGGAGTCTCAGGCTGCACACAATGCTAAGGTGGAAGCCTCCCTTGTGCAACTCCAAGCAACCCTCAACTCAGTTGTTCAAGAGGTAAATTCCATCCAAGTTATCTCATGTTGACCCTCATACAATCTAGTGCGTACTAGAGGTTCAAAAGATAATTCATTTGTTAAGTTTGAAAAACCAATTATTAGTTGTAAATACTCCAATCAAAATGGAAGTCCTTGTTGGATAATATATCATTCCAAATAAGTATCCATGCATGAAGCATGACATATTTGTCGATTCCAAAGACAAAAATCCTCAAATATATAAATTAGCTAAAAAAAATGGTCCAAGTGGGTATGAAAATTCCAAAAGAGTATTTTCCATAATTGATTTTCAGTTCCTGAAGAATTGATCAAGTATTAAAACTTGTGAAAATAAAGAGTAGGATGGAATCAAAATGAAGACGACATTGACATTGTTTTGCATTATAATATAACGCTATATGTAATTATGATAACGAGGATCATCAATTAAATTCTATTAAAGATTATATACAAAGAAAAGCTTTAAAAATAGAAAGAAGCAATAAAGTGAAATTAATCTCGCTTTACGAAGCGAAAGGTTTTTGGACTTGTAGTCCACATATTTGAATAAGTGAAGCTAATTAGATATGATTGATTTTTTACGTGAAAATAAAATGAGATAGACAAAATACATATATTCAAGAGTATTGATAAATGACTATCATTGATTTTGAAGAGAAATATTCATTTGAAGTGAATTCAAAAACTTTTTCATACATGAAAGACTGAACTTACATATGAAAAATGTTTTACAAAGTATTTGTTTTGATCACTTGATAATGATAATTATATGAAAGTCACTGAATGATTTTTTTTGTATGACATACAATTTGGACTCCTAAAATGATTGTTTAATCAAAAGGAATAAGTCTTTTTTTATGCTCTCAAATAATCTAGATGCAAGTTGTATACTATTCTTAGCGAATATTATCAAATGATGGATATGAGAATGATATCATTTGTCCATTTTTAAGAAAATATTTATAAACAAATTTTTATAAATATCATTAGAACTCCTGAAGAGCTTCCAAAATCAAATTAATTAAAGAAAAAGTTTGAGATGAAATATGTACGAAGGAAATTCATTTATTTCGATTAAATATTTGAAGAATAATATTTGAGTAACTCATGGTCAATATAATATTCGAGTATTGAAGTGAATTCACAAGTACTAATATGATATCTATATTGACAAATCACTTTTTTTTGTACTCCAAAGATTCCATGGTCACTAGAAGAGAATAAACATTGGTTTTGGAACTTGAGAAAATGATGAAAAACTAACTGAAGGTGATGGAAAACACAAGAAAGAGAGGTTTGAATTGTGTTTACCATTTTCAATCTATTTTGTATTTTCCTTGGTTCTTTATCACAACATTCAACTTACTAGTAAAGTAGATTTATAAATAGGTAAGATTGAATCATAAAAAACTGAAAGGTGACATATAAAAGTGAATAAAGGAGACACAAATATTTTATACTAGTTCACAACAAACTGTTGTTACATTTAGTCCTTCTCTTATAGAGAGATTTTGCCTTAGTATAGTCGAAGACTTAATCTACTATTTCCAATAAATAGCTGTACACGTATTCTTAAATGTATCTTCAGGCTTTGAGTTTTTTTCTCTAACCTCTCTAGGTTTTAGTTTGCATAACTGTTCTTCAACATACTAGCATCCTAGCGTTGAAGTTCATGAGGGTCGTTGTGTAGGAGCCAAGTTAGTCCCATGAACAATTCCTCTGTGTGGTTTGGATGTTAACAAAGGTATTTTGTGAGAATAATTTATTGCACTAATGGATTAATTAAGGTGCAAGAATTAGAATAGGAAATAAGAAGAAGATATCAGAAGTAAGAAATAAGAAAAGGTTTATTAGAGGAAGTAAAAAGGTCAAAGGAAAAGAAATCAAATCAGTCAACGATATCCTCAAAATTAGACAAGTGCAAGCTCTAGAAAAGTACGCACATCTGCCTCTAATAGTCTGCTTTTGGTAGTTCAACGTGTTTATGGTAGTTCAACACACTTTTGGTAGTTCATCATGTTTATAGTAAATCAATGTGCCTTTGGAGAAATTTGTGCCTCTGAAGATTCAATGTGTCTCTGGAATTTCCATGCCTTTGACGAACAATAAATGTAACATGCTTATGATGAACAATAAGTTTAGCATGTCTCTAATGAAAATAACTTTAGCATACCTTTGATAAACAATAACTTTAGAATGTCTCTGATGAACAGTAACTTTAGGGTGCTTCTGATGAATAGTATTTTCAAGCCTACCTCTGAAGGTCATGTTTCTCTAGCTCAAATAATTGCAACACATTCCAGAATGCTGCTTTTGATAAGCAGCTTATAAAGGTGCACTGACTATAATAAAATCACAAAGGGGTAGTCTACCTCTAATTCTAAGTCACACAACTTTGCATCTACCTATGACTATGGTTATTCAAGCATCACAACATCTTATTTCAACAATCAAGTCAATGACTATTAAGAATAAAAGTCAGTGATTATGTTGAAGAAAAGTCAACGACTTTGATAGAAGCTCAAAGGCTCTAATAGATTAAACACATACAAAATTTGACTTAATTGTATCCTTACTTCTAAAGGTCCAAGAACAAGCCCAAATTTGTTCCTACCCGAATCCAATCAAGCGTACGAAGGAAGTCTTAGCTAAATGATTTCCAAATGTAATATGAAGAAATACACACAACATCTTTCTAGAAGAAATGCTCAAATCAGATTGAAAAATAAAAAATTGCTTAGCAGTCATATTATCAAGATTGTATCAATTAGAACTATATTTGGAAGAAATATTTGTTGACAAAGCTGGAATGAAGATACGATTCAAAATTCACGAAGGTAAACTAAAACCCTAATTTTAACTATAAATAGATAGTTAAGGCTAAAGAAGAATACACGAACAAACAAACTCAGAGATCCTAAAAACTAAATTTATTTAGAAAAATTCAATAGCTCAATATTTTCTAAGTGGTTAGAGTCTTATAAAGGAACTAGTTAAAAGTAAAATATTCTAAGTGTTGTAGTTTGAGAAAACAATTGAAACAATCTGCTTAATAAAAGCAAAATCGAATCATTTCCAATCTTTTGTAACCTAGCCCAATAGTGGCTTTAGTTTGCCTCAAACAATCTGTAGGTTTTAGGTTGTGTAAATAAGACTTGATTTGTAAGGTTAAGGCGTGGTTGCCTCAAAAAATTTGTAGGTTCAGTTTGTTTTGAGAAGACTGGCATGTAGAGTCATGTGTTGTGTAATTCAAGGTTTTTTGAATTAGTGAATAAATCCTTATGTGTGGGGGGGACTAGACATAGCTACCATGTTGGTGATGAACCAACATAAAATCTTATGTGTTGTCTTTACATTTGCATTATCTGTTTTAGAACTGCCATTAATCAATAAAATAATTTAAGTCACCAAATCACAATTAGAATTAACAAAAGAGTTTTTCTTTTGACAAACAAAATTTAATCCCCCCTTTCTCGTGTTTATGAACGTTCACAATGTACCTTTTTAGGTACCTCTTTGAGATTGAGAGAATTGTGCTACTATCAAAATGATTTATATCAGTTTTAGTTTGTGTCTAATTTGACACAGTATGTTTCAAGGATTCTAATTCTCAATGAAGGGATATTACATATTCAATTCTATATCAGTTCATGTGTATGAAAACACTTTGACTGATTTACATCAATTTTAATAACTCTCTATTGAGTGGATTTTTCATTCATGCTTTTTAATGTGTTCTTGGCTTTTATTGAAACAAAGTTAAACATATATTTCGTTACTTTAGATATACTGATTATTTGTCTAATCATCATAATGAAGTTTTATCATTACATGAGACAAGTCAAGAATGCAGTTTTATTGAGATATGTGATTCTACACATATAAGAACAAATCGATGTGAAAATAATATCTCATCCATGACTAATTTGGAGAAAAGTATAACAAAGAAGATATAACAAATTTTTCTAGAAATTCACCGCCAAGAGAAGTTGTTGAACAACTTGTACCAAAAATTTATTGAACTTCACCATTTTAGATATAATTGCCTCTATGACGAGTTAAAATAAATATATAGTTTATTCTTTTGTCCATCATAATGATTTTGTCTTAGTAGATTTTTCTAGTAAGATTTTTAATAAGGTAGTTCCTATAGAAAAAAAATATGTTGTATTCTTTTTGTTTCACTAGGTTTTTTTCCATTGATTTTTCATAGTAAGGTTATACATATCCTCAATGGACATTTAAGGGAGTGTTATGATACATACATATAAGAGAGTTTTTTTTTTTTTTTTTTTTAATATAGTAACAAAATAATTTTATTGTTTATTAATATTTAAAAACTGTGTTTTGTATGTGTATCTAAACACTTTAGATTTGATGTTGTAATCATTCATGACTTGTGTATTAAGTGGGCCTGCTGTACTCCTTGTGCTCGGTCTTGTGCTTGTTAATTGAATTTGCTTTTAAAGAAATCATGGATTGATATACACCCAACAAATTTTATTTTTTAATAGTAAATCACTGTCAGTTGAACAACTCTTATGTTCTTCTATTAAACTAGTTTTTTTTTTAATATATTGATTTTCAGAAGAATGAAACGTTATTAATTTAGGATATAGTCGAGATGTTAATAAATCTGACAAAATATTATTCTATTTAGTATTTAAATTCAGGTTCTCGTAAATATTTCATCTCGAAGTTTATGAACCACTTAATTCAATTATTTAGTTTCTATCTAACCATTTTATATCACTTTTTTGTTCCAAACAAAGTATTTGTATATTATAATTTACAGCAATTAAAAATGAAATTAGTGTAAATTAAACAAAATTATAAGCTTAATCATATTACAATAATTTTTCAAATTAATATGTCTTATGACTAACATCTAATATATTTAAACTTTTATTATTTGTGTCGACAGAAACAGCGCAAGAATTGGTCAGGAACACGTATTAGGGGATGGTTTATCCACTTGGTTAAGTCAATAAAATGAGGCCATAAGAAACTAAATATAAAAGATTCTTTGAAAGAGAGTTCATGAAAACAGAAAATAAAAAAGACTGGCCGGTGATGTTTTGTATTTTAATTAATGTTTATGCTTGATACTTGATAATTAAGAATTCAGATTGAATACTCAAAGGCAAGAAATTTGATATCACATCTTGTGATGTATGATTTGCATACTAAAATCTTGTTCGAGGGGGTGATAAGTTTTCAGTATTTTATTTTAAAAGTTAATTCCAAATAATGAGTACAAGAAGGGATAGCAAAATATTTCTAAAGAAAAAGGTAAAGTTGTTGAAAAAAATTAGGATATTCTTGTTATTATAAATGGGATATATGAGAAATAGAAAAGGGGAGTCATATAGTAGAAACAAAATTGGAGAAGTAGAATAAATTAGAGAAAGAAAATAGCAACAAACATTTTGGAAGCTAAAGAGTGTTTGGAGCTGGAGCAAAGATCATATTCTTTGAAGGTTTTATTTATTTATTTTTTTTAATTGATGAACACTTTTATTATTTACTTTATTTTTTATATGTCAATGAGTACTAAGTTCTCTTCTAGAGTCTTTAGTGAATTTTGTGATTAAGATATCTTTTTACTATGTCTTAGTTTTAAATTCTAGTTTTATTTTAGATTTTTGTTGTTTATCTCAATTAAATTATTCTATTGTTTTATTTACATATTTGGGATGACCAACCTTTGCATGCCTTAATCAATCAATTGACTAGTGACCAACTACAATTAATTGATAGCTATATAGGATAATTGAGAATAGAATTCTTGTATGATCAAACATAGATAATAATTTTTCAATCATTCAATCTCTAATTTCTTAATGTTTTCTCTTAATTATATTTTTTGTTTGATCAATCAAAGAATTAATTTATGGAAAAAAATATTACAATGAATGACGAAACTTTGTTAATAGCTTTAAAGAGGGATTGATAATTGAGAAAATAAATAAGAATTTATATAAAGTTAAGACTTGAGGTATTGATATTACAAGTGAAACCATGACCCTAGGTTTAATTTCTATTAATTCAAAGTTGTATTGTTATATACTTTTGTTATAATTTTTATGCTATTTTTACGTTTTTGTTATCACGAATCAACAATACTTTTTATTAGTCTAAATAATGTAAAATCTTTATTAATTTGGTAGTTGTTAAATAAATCTTTGTGGATACGATAATCTTATATACTACAACTTGGAAAATCCGTATGCTTACATAATTTTGCACAACAATGTCATAACACGATACTCAGCTTATGTAGAAGAGCGAGAGACAATGTCTTGTTTCTTACTCTTCCAAGATAGTCTAAAAGAAAGATATAAAACCATGTGATGTAACCATGCCAATCAACATTAAAATAAGCATGTAACTCAAATGAGGAAGACGATGGAAAAAAAAGGCTCTAAAACTCAATTCCACGAAGATAATGAAGAACATCCGCTCAATTTACTGTAGTGAAAGAAATAACATACTAACTGAAAACATGAGCACCATAAGCAATATCAATTCTGGTAATCATAAAAAACACCAAACTACCAACAAAGTACGATACAAGGTGGGATATGGTAAAGGAACATCATTCGATGGAGCAAATTTCAAATTCAACTCAAGAGGAGTATTTGTTGCTCCAGTATCAGAAAACAAGAATGTTAGTAGTGTACTTGGATTGAGAAAGAAAATTAGTCTCTAGGAGAGTAGACAACTTCAATCCCCAAAAAATAACGAAGAGTTCCCAAGTCCTAAATCTCAAACTACTTGGTTAATTGCAATTTCAACTCATTGATTCCACTAACATTATCGCATGTAATAATCATATCATCAACATACAAGAAAGTATAATGCAACCATAATTTATGGAACTTATAAACAATTTAGAATCATGTTCACTAGAGCAAAAATCAAGAGAAGTGATCATAGTAGAGAATTTCCCAAACCAAGGTCGAGCAGACTATTTAAGACCATAAAAAATCTTTTTTAACTTACACATTTCCCCTTGTTTATGAAAAACTTCTTGCAGAAGGACCATATAGACTTCTTCATGAAGCCCACCATTTAAAAAAGCATTTTTGACCTCTATGTGGGAAATATGCCACTAAAGAATAGATACAACTACAATAAGAGTACGAATAGTGATAATCTTGGATACAAGAGCAAAATTTTCTTCATAATCCATAGTGTATTGTTGAGAGAATCCCTTATCAATAAGACGTGCTTTTGATGACTCTTCATTATATGCATACTTTTCATTGCTTTTAGTCTTATATATCTTTAATCATTAGTTAATTTAAGGAGTTATTCGATATATTTTATTTATTTTAGCTCTTGGATTTAATGAAATGTTTATGTTCTTATTTCGTTGATTATGTAGCGATTTTTTTGAAGTTTTGTGTTGTTTCTTTGTTTTAGTGCAGTGTTGATTTTGATGATAAATTAACATGACCTATGTGGAGTATTTCAGTCATATATAGAGTTGTATATGTCCAATTGAAGTCAAACCAAGTGAAAATAAAAGTTAAGATCCGTAGCTACAACTTTCATGAAGACACCAAAACCAAATTCATATTCAAAATAGGAGAAAATACAATATATGTCATACACAAGATGTTTTCCGCCTAAAGCGAAAAACCCGCACCTGGTGCGCATTTTGACATTCCTGACGCTGTTCAATTGCGTTTGAAGCAAAAATTCTGTGATTGGGATGTGCGACGCACATCTAAATACATTAAAATATTTTTGTTTCTTCACTTTTTAGGGATTTTTTTTTGCTATTGGAAGTTTGGAGACTTGTGTCTTATTAGAGAAACTCATAGACGTTTGTTTCTTAATCCATTTGAGTAGGGAGAGGAGAACAATGCAAAATACCCCCCACAAAGGCCCTCCAAATCATCAGGAAGAGCCCTAAAAAACCAAACTAGATGTTACTCCTCTCTTTAATCAATGTACACTTTGACAAATTTCAACTCAGTTGATTCCATAAGAGCCAATTGATCTCAAAATTAGTCATTGTCGAATAGAATTCTTGAATGGTCATATTGTTCTGCTTAAGGGCCCTAATATGATCTTCCAACTGACATCGTTTTGAAAAGTTAGACTGAACATACAAATATTTCCAGAGATCCTAAATCTTTTTAACAGTATCATATTTTGCTAGTTGCACACCTATAGACAACTCAACAGACTTATTAATCCAAGTAATGATTTTTGTAATTACTAACATTCCATATTTTCAAATCTTTTGCATATTTAGTTTCATCCATTTCATTTGTAAGGTTAACAAAAATTCCATCTACATAACCCCACATATATTTTTCAATCAATTTTTTTTACATCACATAACTCAAATAAGAGTAATTATGTCCATTGAGATGGACACTAATAGATTGAAGAGAATTATCCTTAGCACCAACTATAACAAATAATGAAAGGAAAATATGATTCAATGTTGTTGTTAGTTGTTGAAGAGAATCATCCTTTGCATTTTGCATTTTGCATATTGTTTCGATGTTTTTGTTGTTAGTTGTTGAAACTGAGATGTTAAATTTATGATTTAGTAGTAGTTTGACTTTGTACATTAACAATTTTGTGTCAGTAATTGCTAAGCTTAATTGCTTTCCGTTGTTACTAGTTTAATGTATGAACAAAATGATACTAATAGATCACTTACTAGTAATCTATTAGATTTCTTGATGGTAAACGATGCACACTTGTTTATTAATCGATATAATTGTGAGAAATTCCAAATTTTTTACTATGTCTCATAAAAGTAGAAAGTATGAATTTGTAAATGAGAAGTGTAAGAAAAAGAAAATATTTGAAGAGTTAACTTAATCTCATTAAGTAACTCTTGCTAATTTTTATTTTTTTTTATTTTTATAAAAGAACCAATTTTTTGTACCGATGTTAGATTTGTTAGAAGAGTTCTCCACAAACTCTTAGAATTTTGATAAGTTAGGATTTATTTTTGGGTATTAAAAAACCAAGAGTTTTGCTTTACAATTTTACATTTGTTTTATGCATTAGATTTGTTCGTTGTAACTACAACTACTCTAATTCATTATTTTATTAAATGTATGAATAAAATCATTATTTGATTTTAAAGTAAATAAGCATTTTCAGTAGTAAATGTTCTCAAAAAGTGAGATGTTACAGTAATGTTTACTTTTATTATCTTGAGCATAACATACAAAACAAGTTAATACTTTTGCTTATTTTGCAATTAAAAATTAAATCATTAGAAAAATTAAACAAACAAAGTATTTGCCAGTGATACTTGATTGCATTCTTGATGTTAGTCATCAAGAGCAAATGTCTTTGATAATAAGATATGTGGATGTTTCTTCAAACTTTGATACCATTGAGGAATTTTTTTAATATTTTTGAATGTGAATGATACAATTGTCCAAGTGCTATTTAATGTTTTACAAAATGAATTAAAAAATCTTATCTTGAACTTTTCGGTGTGCGAGGACAAGGTTATGATACTGAGTCAAATAAGAAGCTTTTAGACATAAATCTACGAGCTTTATATATTCCTTTGGATTTTCATAGTCTTAATTTGGCATTGTGTGATATGGTTAACTGTGGTATTAAAGCTAAAGATTCTTTTAGAATTGTTCAACACATTTATACAATTTTTTTGTAATTCTACAAAAAGATGACAAATTTTGAAAGATAATGTAAAATGACTGACTCCAAAAACATTATGGCAAATTTTTTGTAATTCATTCGTTGAAAGAGTCGTGTTGATGAAAAATCATTGTCGTCTATTTGTTAGAAGAGTCATGTTGATGAAGACCTAAAATGAGCTAATTAGGATAAAAAACATAGAATATTTTTAAGTCAAGACTTTATAATAGTTTTTAGTTTTATTTCTATTTAATTTGAAAAGTATTAATTTTAGTTAAATGATATAAACCCAATATGGACCTAGAGAATTGACTTTTGCCCCATTTTAGAAATAGGGTAAATATTTATTTAAACACAAGTTTCCTTTTTTTGATAAGGTTGAAATGAATGAATTTTTTAGATGAGAATGACGCGTGAGATGTGTCTCTTTTTGAGTTTTTTTATTAGAATTTTTTTGAATCTTATCATTAGCTTCTTTACCATTATGGCGATTTCACATTGCCTTATCAATCATCATTAATTGTGACACCTACTTCATCTTCTCCATGTAATTCATCTTTTGTTCATTTTACCTTTTCATTTGTCACTTTATGTGAAAAAACATTTGATAGATCTTCATCTCTTGTAGAATCAACCGAAATCCACATCATTTGGTATTCAGAAATTGTCACCAAGTGATACTCTTTGTTATTAATTTCTATTTTAGTGTTTTGTGTTCTTGAGATATTTAAAATTTTAGGTTCATTTTGTTCCAAATCTTGAGTTGTTGATTGTTTATAAGTGTTATAATATGTGTGGGAATGTTTATTTGGGTGATTAATTGCTATTATTTTGGTGGAATATTGAACTCACTATTGTTGTTTTTGAAAAAAAAAAATGGATTTCATCATGTTCTTCACTTGCATTTGTTTGATCCAAAAGTTCACTTGCAAACTTGTTTTTGATGTTATTTTTTATATACATGTCCGTTTTTGGAAGTTCAAAAGCCTAAATTGATTAGAAAAATGAGAGGAATTAAAATATGCAAATAAAACTTTGAAATGCAAGTTCTGTGAAAAGTGATTCGTCACAAAAGCACCTTTGAGAAAATGACCCATAAGATAAGCGATTCTAGGAGAAAATGACCCAAAAGGTAAGTATTTTCAGAGTTTTAGATAAGTGCTTCAAAGAGAAAATGATCCATAAGGTAAATATTTTTAGAGTTTCAGTTAAGTGATTTTAGGAGAAAATGATCCATAAGGTAAATGATTCTAAGAGATAATTGTATTAGAAAACTATTTAAAGAAGCTTTGTTTTTCCTCTTAATTAACTCATTTTAGGTCTTCATCACGTGTAGATAGTGTCAAAGCTATAAGAGCTCAAATACATATTTTAAAGAAGTTTTACTTGAAGTATCAGAAAAGATCTTGATACTAAAATAAAAAGTGAGTCTAAATCCTTAACAACAAACAAGATTGGTTATTTTAAGTTTGTAATGGCTATAATTATTTGGCTATGAAATATTCTGCAGTTAATTTGGTTAGCAAGCTTTTACAATCAAAGAATATTCTTATTGATGTTGCTATGCAAAATAAATGGTTGATTTCATTTTTTTTAAGATATAGAAAAATTGTTTTTATAATGCCTTAGATAATACCAAGCAAATGGCTATTGAATGGAATAACGATCTAGTATTTCCTCAAAGGCGTATAATTCGAAGAAAAATACATTGTGACGAAAATTTGAATACCTTATCAGTTGAGCTATCTGGAAAGGAATCTTTTAGAGTTGAAGTTATAATGACCAATTTAATATTGATGGAATGAATTATTTATAGAGTTGAAGTTATTAAGAGAAATGTTGATGGGAAAAAAATAGGACCTAGTGATATTTAAGATTTTTGAAAGGGTTAAATTTTTTTCAAGTATAATTATTGCATATAGAATTTTGTTGACTATTCACGTTATAGTTGTTTTTGCAAAAAAAAAAAAAAAAAAAAAATCAAAATTGAAGTTGTTGAAGTCATACTTGTTGTATACAATGTTACAAGAAATGTTTAATTAATTAAGATTATAGCAGTTGAGAATGATCTTTTGGAGACAATACTAATATGAAAACTTAGTTGATGAATTTGTTTAAAAATGTTAAAATAACGACTATTTTTAAGTAGTTAGAAGCTGATATTATATTTAAGTTGTCTTTGTTGGGTAAAAACATTTTTAATATATATTTTAATGACAAAAACCTTATGAAACACATGATTAAGTTTTATGAATGGTGATATACTAATGATTGTAATTATATTTTATTTAAGGAACATGAATTGAATAAGTGGACAAACAAGAAGCCATTCACATCAACAAATGCATAATTATCTACTCAATAATGAAAGAATCTCAAAAGGAATATATCATATATCAATCATTCAAGAGAATGATTAGTGCATCTTTAAAATAGCATCTTCATAATAAAAAAATTGTCTGATACATTCATAGCTATGCTAAAGTATCTCAGGGATACTTGATGGGCAAAATACATGTGTAACACAAGAGAAACTGTAGAAATTATTGTTTCAACAAAAGATTTATCCTCTCATATAGAAGACAACATTCTCAATTGTTATGAAATAATGTTCTCATATAGAATGTTATGATTTTTTTATTACAAAATAAATTGACAATAAGGATCTTCTTGGAAGGGCAACATGCAGTAAATCAGTTGACATTTTGCACAAGGGCTTTCCAATATTTAATGAGCAATTAAAAATCAAGATTTGAAGGCCTACATGCAAAAACAAGTATGCAGAATGTTCTACAGAATGATACCCAGATTGATCAAAAGCACATTCTTGTTTTTTCCTATTAGATATAAAGTCAAAAAAATTATTTTCCACAATTCAAACTACAAGTTAAAGAGGATCGAGATTGCTCAAATCAGTGGTCAAACTCATAACTCGAGTTGAATGCCCAAATGATGAAAACAACCTCCATATTATTGATCAAATTAATCTCCAAATTGATGAGATGTTAGAAAGGAAGAAAAAAAATGAGTACAATATTGTTGGATCCTTTTGCATAATGCTTTGCATGCTTTTGAGCTAAAAGTTTGACATTTCACAACCCATTCACTCACTCATTCACGTTTTCCATCAGATCTAAAAGCAAGAACATTATTAGTTTGTCAAGAATATTCTAGACAACAATATAAACATGTGTTTAATTATTTTAAAACAGATATGACACTTGTTTGATGTGTCTAATGGATATATTATGTTTAAACTGAATATTCAATGTTTCTTATCATCTATAGATTCAAGATCAATTGGAAGATTAAGAAAAAAGTTCAATTTGCAATCTACCAACACTCGTTTAAATAAGAATAAGTAAAACACTCTTTAAGTAAACTTCAGCTCTCTTCACTATATTTGTGGATCATCGTTTATTGAACTTGTGTTTATTTATCTCAAACGAAGATTTGAGAATTATTTGATCTCACACACTTTTATCGTACACATCATTTGTAGCTCATTTCTATCTTTTATGTTAGGTCGAAAGGTGACTGTAAAAATCATTTTTATCTTGACAAGTGACTGTAAAAATCACTTGTAGGTTGAAAGATGAAATGTGATAAAGATAAAAGATGTGAATTCTGAAGTACATAGTAAAAATCTCACGGTTGTGAAGATTGAACTAGCTCAAGTAGAACTCGACCAATATACATTTTATATGTGATATTTCAATATCTTATCTTGAATTATTTGCACGCATAAATTACATTTTACTTAGAACTAATATGTTTTATTTACTTCTAACATATCCCAAATATTATGTATATTTTGTTTCAACCAAAGTTGATCTTGAGTTAATTTAAATTAAGCCCAAGAATCAAGATTTTAAAGGGGTCACAATTTAAACCCTTATTTTCCGATATTGCTACTTCAGTGTTGAAATGTTATAAACAATTTAAATAAAGTAGTTTTAAGTTTTTGTGCTAATAGTTTTTAATTATTAAAATTACAGTTTTTTATTAGGGTCTAATTTTTTAGACATTCTTAAATATGACTACCAAAGCTCCCAATAATTTCTAATGAAATAGTGCTAATTTTATTCTATTTATAAGAAACATTTTAACTATAAGTTGATCTACGAATCTATTTTATATATTTTATGGATCAAACAAGAGTTGGTCCTTAATTTCATGTGCAAACCATTCACACAAGGCCATCCAAAACTTTATACTTATAATTTATGTCTGGAATACATAAGTTCTGAAATTATGCTACACGTTTTTTTTTTTATCTTATCGTTAATTATAGTTGTGAGGATGAGTATAGAATGATGATGTAAAATTGTGAATTTATATATGATTTTGAGGAAACTTTTTCATATGAATTTGATTGAATAAATGGAAGTAGTTAAGTTTTATAAAAAAAAAATTATATTAAAAAAATTTAAAAAATGAATAATTAATAATTGTGACAAGGTTATAAAAATAAATTAGATAAGTTTATAGGCTAATTGTAGTTTTTTGTGGTTTGATATATGATAATCGATTGATGAATTCAAACTAGATCTGACATGACATATTTTAATACATATGCTAATTAATATAGATATTGTGGTGTATGTTGTTGTAATAATGAGATTTATAATTCGTGTATTTTATGAGAAGAATTATTTTTATGAATTGAATTGTGGTCGTTGAACTATCGTTGTCGAGATGAATGTATGAGTCTAATATGTGAAGATGACATGTTAGTGCATCTTGTTACAACCTTGGATCAAATATATCCATTTTTGTATACTAAATTATAATCCTTATTATATAAATTCTGGAGGGAATAATTTATAAAAAAAAGTTTACAAAAACTACTATAATTATAAAATAAAGTAAATTTTTCATTCTAAATACCAAATAATTTTTAATTATTAAAAATGTCAACTAAAATTTGATCTACTACCTTCTCCAATATTTTTTTTTTAAACTTACAATTTAAAATATTTATATATAATATAATATTATATTGTTTATTTATGTATTAAAATTTAAAAAATTTAACCATCCAATTTTAAAAGTTTAACATCTGCCGCTGCAAATACCAATGCATCTAATGAACAAAAACAACCATCTCGTTCAAAAACAAAATTTAAAAAGGAACATTTTTAGTTAGGGCTATGGAAACAAAGTGAACAAAATAAGCATAGTGAAACACTAGCAATGTAAGACTCCAGGTGTAAAACCCTGAAGAAATTTGTGGGAAAGAAAAAAAAGATTTATATAAATTCTTAATCTACACAATATAATAAAACAAGGAATGATATTTGGACAAGTTTGACAAGTGTCACTTAATTAAAGTGTTTAGATAAATATAAAGTTTTTATTAATAGAAATAATTAAAGTGTTTAACATCTTTAATTTTGATCCATCTCTCAGGTTAACCCACTATATTTTTAATTTTTTGAATTAGTTTGTTTAATTTGTTAATTTTTCTTTCCATTATTTTCCTCTAAATCTATTGTTCCAAGATGTTTATATTCTTTTTTATTTTTTTATTTTTTAAGTTTTAGTTTCATATTTGCTTTGTTTTTTTAATTTAGAGTTTTTTGATATTTTTTCTTTAAGTTTACGACGAAGGTTGATCATAAAGAATATGAAGAGTTCAATTGATTTTGTGGGAAGAAGGAATAACATGTCATTGGAAGCCTAGACCCTTTTTGAAACCATAGGAAAAAAAATTCAACTAGTAGTTTGTTCAAAAAATATAGAATATTAAAAAGAGTTGAATAAAAGACTCCATTAAAACACAAATTACTAGAAATTTTTTTGGGAATATATAGTGGAGTTTCTCTTTTTTAACCCAATAATTTTTTAATTTTTGTTGAAAGAATGAATTTTTCATTTTGATTTTTTTTAATTCATATAATCAATGTTTTACAAATTTTGAATTTTAGATTTTTTAAATACAGTGTTGATGTTGATGGAGACGAAGAAGAAGACGATAAAAATTGAACGAAGTAAAAATTAGATTAAACTTAAAACAAGGCATGGGTATTTTACCCAAAACTTAAAAATATGAGAATAATATATTTTCATAATTTATGATACCAATACAACATCTATTACGAAGTGAAAATTATAAAAATGTTGCAAACAACTTGTCATTCAAAAAAGTAAATTATAAAAATTTAAATTATTTAAGCCAAAATTAAACTAATGTAAAGGACAAATGATTTAATGTTATTTATAACATCTGAATATGATCTATTACATGCCATATTGTTAACAACTTGTAAATACACTAATATATTTGGGACAAATTCGCCATCGTCCAATTATTGTATTAATTAACCCGTACATCACATCACACATAATATTACGAAGTATATATATAATTATAGATATACATTATGGAAATAAAATATAAATAAAGAAAATATATAAAAACTTGATGTAATTTATTTTAACTTTTAACAACATAAATCAATTTTTTATATTATATTTATTTGTATTTTATTCAAAATGAACTACAGTATATTGTATAAATAATTATAACAAAAATATATATTTTATAAGTTTTTAATCAAGTTGGTAACAATGCAAAAGAACCACATGGTTTAAAGAAAAAATGTAAAAAAATCATTTTATTTGTGAATATTTTAAATAAATTTCTTAATTATATTATTATGGAATTAAAAGATGCATTATGTTAGTTATGAACTATTGAACTTAACAAAAATATCATAAAAAAGACACTAATGCCATTGTTTTGAAATATAATGGTTAATAACGTCTATCAAAGTGACCATTTTATAAAATAATCACGTCAATAAATTTAATCATCCGATAACTATGTTTCGAGTGAGAAAAAAAAAACGTGCACATTCAAAAATTAATTAATACATTGAGATAGATAGTAATATAGAAGGTGCTATAATAGATGTAATATTATGATGATGATAAAAAAAAGAAATAAAGAGAAAAAGAAGTATTAAACATATATATAAAAACTAAAGTTATGTTAATATAAGAGTTGAAAAAAAATATAAATTTATAAAATCTAATGTGTACCACCACACATCCATCAAAATAAATTATTGGATTACATAAAAAAAACATTTTAGTTATTCAGTAATCGTGATATACTATTTTATTACACAAAACTCAAAAAGTATTATACGTTAAATCTAAAAGAGTATGATTAAATAAAATAATAAGAATAAACCAAATTCAAATAAAAAATTCAACAGCTGGTCTGAAATTAAGAATTTTAGCAATATTACTTCCTCCTATATCAACTTGGAACTTGAACTTGATCGCACACTTCTACTTTCGTATATTTACATAATAATTGGGAATTCTTTTTTCGATTGTAAGACATCAAGTACTCAATATACTTATAGATACATCTCGAGTTTCTATAAAGTCACAAAATTGGTCTAAAATATAATACATCATCAATTTTAAAAATTTTATAGGTATGTTCTAATCTTTAAATTGACTAAAATAAATTTTAATCTCTATACATATATCAATCTACACGATGCACTCTACACATACCAATCTATATGATGCATACTATTTTTTCAAGTTAACTCATGAAACAAGAAAAAATGTATAAACAACATATCATCTTCTCATATTAAACTCAAATATATATTTTAACAACGATAACACAACAACTACATTTCTATTTAAAAAAAAAAACATTATATTCATAAAATACATCAATTATCCAAAATTTAGATATTTTTTAAAAGGAGTTTAACTATTGAGCTAATTTAAAATCTTTGCTTTATTTTTCTTCTCTTTTTCAATTAGTAGACTTTTTATTATTTTACTTTTTTTTTTATTAGCACAATTATAAATCACTAATGAATTCTTAAAATCTAAACATCAAGTTAAACTCTAATGAATTCACAAAATCAGAATTAGGAAATTAATTATTTCAAATAAATATCCCAACACTCTTATGATTCAATATTCACACGAGGCCTAGAACAACAAATCTTTTTATTTTTCTAAAAAACAACACATAATAAAATATGGTGTAAATTTTCAGCTATTTTAAATATTTAATAAAATAAAGAGTATAGAATTATTGTTATTTTATAAATCAACAAAAATTAAACTCAATTTAATTTCTTGAAAATAATCAAAAGTAATTCAAATAAAAGTTATTTTCATTTTACAAAATAAGTCAACTTTAACTTTTTCATTGATTTTTTTTTTTATTCTAAGTTCTATCTACTTGTAATATTTAAGAATTATTATTATCAATAATATGAATTT
>JBBPBS010000577.1:10857220-10875031 GCA_037974835.1 Cicer judaicum
ATATATATATATATATTATGATTTTGAAATTTACATAAAATATTAGTGTTATATTTATTTATTTTATAATTTTGACTATTTTCTAATATGATGGTATTAATATAATATGCATATTTTGAGAAATAAGTATAATTGTAGGGATTATTTTGAATGTGAAAGTTTCAATCATAGTAATATTTTTTTATATATATTTATTATTTTAATTACTCTAATTTATAAAATATTAGTAATGTTTGGAAAACTAAATGGTGTTTGGAGGAATATTAAAAGGGAGATTAAAAAATTATTAATTTTATTTTAGAGAATTCGTTATTTGTTACCATAAGTCCGATTTGAGTGAAACCAACACCAAAACGATCGTGTGAAAAGTGGCTATATTATCCATTGAATGGTTTTCTGATTTAATGTAATTTTCCTTTACCTAATTTCGAAATTTAGTTTCTAGAATATTTTCTCATAATTTATTTTTGACGTCTATCCATAAATTGTCGAGTTAGATCGATTGAAGAACAAAAAGTCAAAGAACAAAGATTGTTTGCTTTTGGAATCGTACTCTTGTGTGAAAGCATCAAAATAAGGTAAAGGGTGAGATAGCGTTTGAATTCATGAGTATAATATAATGTGAGATGAATGAGAAAATCGTATTTCCCAACAATTCGTTCGGGGCTCGCTACGTACGACAGTAGTCCTTTAAGTGATAAATTGATTAATGTAAAAATATGGGAATTGTGAGATTAAAATATGGAATAGAAATATTTAAAAGGTGTTGATTGATTTAACTTCGTTAACTGTGTGGTATTTGATATTATTGTGATGTTTGATTTATTTTTATTAAATGTGAGATATTTGATATTTTTGTGATATTTGATGTCGAATGAATTTTATATATATGTTTGATTAGACGTGTTTATGTGATGTGATAATAAAAAGTGAATTCATTTTGATAAGTTTATGTGATTATGATGATGTATAATTAATAACAATGATTTTATAAATTTGTGATAAGCCTATGTGATGATGTATGATTTATGATAATAATGCCATAAATTTGTGATGAATTTATGTGATGACATTGATTAATGATATTGATGTTGTGAATTTGTAATGAGAATATTGAAGTAACCCCAAAGTTGGTGAATAATTGTGATTCCAATTTGTGTTTGAGATGACAGTCTTAATGGAGTAGCATAGGCCAACGAGGGGAGAAAATAAATATTAAGAATTTGCGAAGTCGAGATTATTTTGTCATCATATAGGTAGGGCCTGACAAGCCTTGTTATTCCGGGGAAGTACAGCTGAATGAGCTTGATCTTGGTGGTCTGTTGTCGAGCCTTAAGGCATGATTGTTAGACCTTGGAGGTATTCGGGTGGGGAATTCCTAGGTGACTTGGAGGTAACATGACACCCTAAATCTCAAAATAATAATAATTTATATTTCCAAGAAAATAAAAACTTTATATTTAATTTAGGATATCACGTTTCTCAAAAATAAAAATAAAAATAAAAACACTTTAAACTTATTTTATCCATTAATATAGTGCAATCTCGATATCCTTTATTTAAGTATAATTACTGGATTTAATTCTAAAAACTTAATAATACTTCTAAGGTTTTCATACAAAAATTCAATTCAAATTAAATAAGTATAATACACATTAAAACCATTATTCCCGGTATCACCTATCAAAGCAAGGTTCCTCCCAAACTTGAACTTCAAGACTAATTAACCTGTAATAATTTCGATTTCGCAAACATAGGGCCGAGCCAGTCAAACACAAACAACGAAGGAGGTGAGTTTCGAAATCGTGATGACAGAATAATACAAGTAAGAAGAACACACAAACAATCATAATAGGATCGTATGATTACACAAATACTCCATCAAGAAAATATCACATTCAAAGGTCAAAATCACTCAAGGATAATCAATAGATTTCACTGTAATATCAAATTATCTAAGAGAAATTATCACCACACACGATATATATTAATAATATCAAAACAATTACAATAAAATGCAATGCTATTCATGAGCTTAGACTCTACTTCACAATGATGTACCATTCTAACTCTGAAGTACTTGGTAAGGAGGCTTGATACTTTGCCACCATCTAGATGGACACACAATAATATCAAATACCACACATTTAACGTAGTTAAATCAATCAACACCTTATAAATATTTCTATTCCATATTTTAATCTCACAATTCTCATATTTTCACATTAATAAATTTATCACTCAAAGGGCTACTGCCGTACGTAGTGAGCCCCGAATGAATTATTGGGAAATACAGTTTTTCCGTTCACCTCAAATTATATTATACTCATGAATTCAAACGCTCTCTCACTCCTTACCTTATTTTGAAGCTTTCACACACGAATAAGATTCCACGAGAAAACAACTTTTGTTCATTGACTTTTTGTCCTTCAATCGATCTAACTCGATAGTTTATGGGTAAACGTTAAAAATAAATTAGGAGAAGATACTCTAAAAGCTAAATTCGAAATTCGGTCAAGGAAATTTACCATAAATCCAAAAACCAATCAGTGGATAATGTAGCCACTTTTCACACGATCGTCTTGGCATTGGTTTTACTCAAATCGGACTTACGGTGAAGAAAAACGGTGCAAAATAACGAATTTTACAATCAAAGAAGTCGGGTATTTTAGAGAGAAATTGAGCTTGTTAAAAATCTGAAAAAATATGTTTAATTGTCGAGTTAAATGAATGAAATAACATAATTAAATTTGGATGGAAACGGAGAAACTTTTACGGAACAGTTATCGATTACCGGTGTCAAACAATAGGTTGTTGTTTTGGTTCTACGGCTGCCCGTCCAGCTCCCTTCTCCTTTCTTTATTTTATTTTATTAACAATTAGGGTTCATAGAGTCAAATTAATTGGTCTCTTTATTTATGTTTTACTATTATTTTTGTTATTTTCTTAAAATCAAATTAATAATTGTTTAATCTCCTTTTTAATATTCCTCCAATCACCATTTAGTTTTTCAAACATTACTAATAATTTATAAATTAGAGTAATTAAAGTAATCAATATATAAAAAAAACATATCACTAATGACAGAAACTTTCACATTCAAAATAATCCCTAAAATTATACTTATTTCTCAAAATATTCATCTTATAATAATAATATCATATTAGAAAATACTCAAAATTATAAAATAAATAAATATAACAATAATTTTTTATGTTAATTACTAAATCATAATATATATATATATATATATATATATATATATATATATACACACAATTCTAAAATAAGTATATAAAAACATAGAAAATCAAACACAATATTACTACGATCTCAAGATAATTATTTATAGAATAAATAATTAAAATAAGATATACTTAAAAATGATTAAAATATAAATATATTCACACGTAACATTAGTCAAACATATAAGAAAATATCATATTAATAACCAACTCACATATTCACTTAAAATCATATAAACTCTTGTTCTTTAAAATATTACACTAAAATACTATTATTTTTAGAAAAATATATAAAATAATAAAATAAATTATTTATTATTTATATTGGTCATTGAATATAATATTTATCAAACCAGCACAGCATAGAAAGCATCCCTATAACGAAAATTACTCACAAAATTTATCAACATATATTCTAAAATAATTTTAACATCAAATTAATTATTTAAAATCGTATTTAATATGCAGAAGTAAAAAAAATAAGGTTGTTAATAGTCGTCTGGTCCAAAATTCATTTTCTAGTATTTCTAAAATCTTTAATAAATATTTTATTTTACTTATCCATGATAGAAACTTTTTCTCCAAAACACTCATTTTAATATAATATTATTTTTTCCTTAATATAGATAAATCTAATTTTAGTCAGAACTCTCATACTCAAAATAGTAACTATAATTATTACCATAATAATGTTTTCAAAATAATAATATAACAATACAACATCTTTATAGATTAGTCGAAATGATAAAATAAATAAATATAACATCAACGATTTATATTAATTACTAAATCAAAATGAATATGTAAAAAGTCATGATACTGTAACAACTATATAGAAATAAAGAAAATCAATATCAATATTACTTATATCTCAAGATAATTATTTATAAAATAATTAAATAAAATAAGATAAATTTAAAAATAATTAAATATGATTGTGTGCACACTTAACATTAGTCACCATACAAGAAAGTATCAAATTAACTACAAACACACGTATGCAAGTAAAATCACCTAAAATCTTATACTTTAAAATTTGTACACTAAAATACTATTATTTTTAGAAAAATATATAAAATATAATATTTGATATTTATATCACTCATTTAGTCTAACTTGTACAACATTAAAATATCATATAAAAAAACTAAATGAGATTAAAGAAGCGAAGCTATTATAAAAATAAATATAAAAATGATCACGTACATAAGTTTACATAAACGGTTATACATGGTATATAAAACATCAATATTTTTTTTAAAGGTATACAACATTAATTATTATTAACATTCATTCATCCAATCATGCAATGATTATAGTGTATGTTTTATTTATATTTTATTTTCACAACTAAACTAATAATATATTGGCTTTCTCCCTCACCCATACCTTTTCCTTTATTTTTTTCTTTGATTTTATTTTCGTTCAAAAGATTCTATATCCATGGAATGGGATTTCGGCCCATTGCTATTGCCTCCACCCATACCATTTTCCTTTTCCAAAGCTTTTTTCTTCTGCTCTCCTTCCTCTGCCAAAGTTATTTCCTTCGGCTTATACATCATCTTTTCCTGAACTATTAACCGTTCCTTTTCTCGCCTTATCCTTTCTGCTCGTCGAATCCTCCTTTGTGCTGCCTCACTATTGGTATAATTATCAAAAGATTCTATGTCTATGGGTTTTCGCCCACCATCAAGCTTATCTACTAAACCATTTTTCTTTGACTCTTTTGTATATTGTTTACCTTCTTTTAATGTCTCTGTTGCAACAATAGATAAAAGAAACAATGCACAAAGGAAACACAAATTAAAAGCTTTGATTTTCATCACTACAATTTCTTAGAATTTAAATGTTGTAAAACATATGAATATACTCAACAAGATAAATAGGTATGAAAATCAAAAGTAGATTTATTAAATAATATATTATTTAATTGGCTTTGAGAATATTGAGCCATCGAAGGGTTATTGAGGTAGGTAAAGTGTTTAAACTTTGACAACTACGAGGTTGCTTGATAATTTCTTTAATAATAAACATAATTCTAAACTTTTGGTAAACATAATTATCATACGTTGTCAATAAAAAATAGTTATTGATATAACACCCTAAATTTGATAATAAACTATATTATTAATTAAATAGGATTTTAAATAATTAATTTGATGTTAAAATTATTTTAGAATATATGTTGATAAATTTTGTGAGTAAACTTTGTTATATGAATGCTTTCTATGATGTGTTGGTTTGATAGATATTATATTTAATGATCAATATAAATAATTAATATTTTATTTTATTATTTTGTATATTTTTCTAAAAATAATAGTATTTTAGTGTAATATTTTAAAGAACAAGATTTTATATGATTTTAAGTGTATATGTGAGTTGGTAATTAATATGATATTTTCTTATATCTTTGACTAATGTTTAATGTGTACATATTTATATTTTAATCATTTTTAGGTATCTCTTATTTTAATTATTTCTAAATATATCTTATTTCAATTATTTATTTTATAAATAATTATCTTGAGATCATAGTAATATTGTGTTTGATTTTCTTTATTTTTATATACTTATTTTTGAATCGTGATTATATATATTATGATTTAGTAATTAACATAAAATATTCTTGTTATATCTATTTATAATTTTGACTATTTTCTAATATGAGAGTATTATTATAATATGAATATTTTGAGAAATAAGTATAATCGTAGAGATTATTTTGAATGTGAAAGTTTCTGTCATTAGTAATATGTTTTTTTATATATTGATTATTTTAATTACGCCAATTTATAAAATATTAGTAACATTTGGAAAACTAAATGGTGCTTGGAGGAATATTTAAAAGGAGATTACAACAATTATTAATTTTATTTCAACAAAATAAAAATAATGATAGTAAAACAAAAACATAAATAAAGAGACCTTGTGAATCCTGATTGGTACTAAAATAAAACAAAACAAAGAAAAGGGAAGGGAATTGGATGGGTAGCCGTAGAACCAAATAGTAAACACAACAACAACCTATCGTTTTTGACACCGGTGATCGATAACTGTTCCGTAAAAGTTTCTCCGTTTTCATCCAAATTTGAGTATGTTATTTCATTCAGTTAACTCGTCAATTAAACATAAATTTCCAGATTTTTAACAATCCCAATTTCTCTCTAAAATATCCGATTTCTTCGTTTATAGAATTCGTTATTTTGCACCGTTCTCCTTCACCAAAAGTCCGATTTGAGTGAAACCAACGCCAAAACGACCGTGTGAAAAGTGACTATATTATCCACTGATTGGGTTTTTGATTTATGGTAATTTTCCTTGACCGAATTTGGAATTTAGTTTTTGAGTATCTTCCCATAATTTATTTTAATGTTTACCCATAAACTGTCGAGTTAGATCGATTGAAGGTCAAAGAGTCAATGAACAAAGGTTGTTTGCTTGTGTAGTCATATTCGTGTGTGGAAACTTTAATGTAAGGTAAGGGGTGAGAGAACATTTGAATTCATGAGTATAATATATTGTGAGATGAACGGGAAATCCGTATTTCCCAACGATTCATCCGGGGCTCGCTACGTATGGCAGTAGTCCTTTGAGGGATAAATTAATTAATGTGCAAATATGGAAATTGTGAGATTAAAATATAGAATAGAAATATTTGTAGGGTGTTGATTGATTTAATTAATTTGAATGTGTGATATTGATATTATTGTGATATTGGGTGTCGAATTAAATTTATATATATGTGTGATTAGATGAGTTTATGTGATGTGATAACAAAATATGGATATGTTGTGATACTTTTATGTAATGATGATGATGATGTACGATTAATAATTCTTATGTTATAAATTTGTGATAAGTTTATGTGATAATGTTTGATTGATGATAGTGATGCTATAAATTTGTGATGAGTTTATGTGATGATGATAATAGTGATTTTCTAAATCGTGATGAGAATATTGAATTAACTCCATAGTTGATGAAATAATGGTGATTTTAATTTTTGTTTGAGATGACGATTTTAATGGAGTATCATATACCAACAAGGGGAGAAAGTAAATATTGTGAATTTGTGAAGTGGAGATTATTTTGTCATCATATAGGTAGGGCCTGACAAGCCTAGTGATTCCGGGGAAGTCCAACAGAATGAGCCTGATCGTGGCGGTCTGTTGTTGAGCCTTAAGGCAAGATTGTTTGACCTTGGAGGTATTCGGGTGGGGAATTCCTAGGTGACTTGGAGGTAGCACTCCAAATGTCGGGAGCTACCACACAACACACGTTTACCTCGACTGTCACGTATATGTTTCTCGGGTTGAGTTGAGGGGATCTATGAGGACAGGGCCAAATTGAATTGTCCGTCCACCGCGATGGTGGCATAGTATCAAGCCTCCTAACCAAGTACTTCAGAGTTAGAATGGTACCACATTGTGAAGTAGATTCTAAGCTCGCGCATAACATTGCATTTTATTGTAATTATTTTGTTGTTATTAATATGTATCGTGTGTGGTGATAATTTCTCTTAGGCAATTTGATGTTATAGTAAAATCTATTGATTCTCCTTGAGTGATTTAGACCTTTGAATGTGATATTTTCTTGATGGAATATTTTTGTAATGATACGGTTCTATTATGATTGTTTGCGTGTTCTTCTTACTTGTATTATACTGTCGTCATGATTTCGAAACTCACCTCCTTCGTTGTTTGTGTTTGATTGACTGGGTCCTGCGTTTGCGAAATCGCAATTATTATAGGTTAATGAGTCTTGAAGTTCAAGTTTGGGAGGAACCCCGCTCTGATAGGTGATACCAGAAATAAGGATTTTTATTTTTATTTTTATTTTTGGGAAACGTGATATCCTTAATTAAATATAAATTTTTTATTTTCTTGGAAATATATATTTATTTATTTATCCGTTGTAAATTTTATAGGAATATGATATAAATTATTATATATATTATTTTGGGATTTAGGGTGTCATAATTGACACGATAAAAAAAAATTACTCTTTTAAATTTTTCTCAATTTCCTTTTATGTCTAAAGATTTTATTTATTTATTTTTGATATAGTCATTAAACTTATCTCATTAGCCACCTTAACTTTTAAGTTATAATCCACTTACGTAAATGTTATTTTTATAAGTCCCTTTAAAAGAGTATAATGTGGCAAATTAAAATTGAAGTCATGATTGATAAAATTGAGTTAAAGAGTTTCAAAAATGTTATCTTTCAAGTTATAAGTTATGATGAAAATGAGTCATGATCGATAAAATTGAAACCAAAAATAGATTCGGTGGCCGATTTTGTAAAACTGTAGGACCCAACACAAGGTAGTAAAGTCTGAGGCAGAAATAGGAGTGTAATGAGCAACTCACAACAAAACATTCTACCCTACACCTCCACATTTAAACCTGTCACCCCTAACCAACGTGAAAAATACAATTTTTCCCTTTAACCTTTTTAATTTTTCATTTTTTCACTACTCACTCTAGAATATTCGGAAGTTTCGACATGTCAATTTCTAAAATTTTCGAGACTTTAGAACAATTTGAAACTTTCGAAAATAAAAAATTCCAAAATTTTTGAAACTTTCAAACAATTCAAAACATTCAAACTTTTCAGATTTGGAAACTTTCGAAACATTCCAAATTTTCAAAACGTAATCCTTATTTTGAAAATTTCCAAATTTAGAAACTTTCGAAACTTTCCAAATTTTAAAATGTAATCCTTATTTCTAAAATTTTAAAATTCGGAAAGTTTCAAAATTTGAAACTTCCGAAACTATCAATTTTGAAACTTATGATAAATGGTTAAAAGGGTAAAATTGTATTTCCATGTTTCTTGAGGAGTGGCAAGTTTAGGTATGGGGGTGCATGGTAGAATTGTCCTCGCAGCAGGTGTAGGGAATAAAAGTTCAACCAGTAATAGTGCAAATTAATACGCAGAAGTAGAAAATAAGAGTGCAAATAGTTGTCTGGTCCAAAATTCATTTTCTAGTATTTCTAAAAGTCATTAATAAATAATTTATTTTATTTATCTACGCTAGAAACGTTTTCTCCTAAACACTCATTTTAACATAATATTATTTTTTCTTAACATAGATAAATCTAATTTTAATCATAACTGTGATGATCACAATAATAACTATAGTTATTACTATAATATTTTTCAAAGTAATCACATAAAATACAACATTTTTATAGAATAGTCAAAATGATCAAATAAATAATTATAACATCAACAATTTATAATAATTACTAAATCAAAATAAATATGTATAAAATCATCATACCATAACAACTACATAAGAATAAAGAAAATCAATATTAATATTACAGTTGTGTCAAGATATTTTTTTATAAAATAATTAATTAAAATAAGATATATATAAAAATAATTAAATATAATTATGTGCACGCATTAGTCAACATACAAGGATACATCAAATTAATTACAAATGTATATATGCACGTAGAATCAATTTCTCAAACAATAATTTTCTAGTTTTACTCTCTAAAAAAAAGTAAATAATATTATCAATTTCTCAATAAGTTTCCCTTAAGTAAGAAAGAGAGAACAATTTTTCAATTATTTCATATCCTTATGAATTTCAAATAGAAATACACATAAGAATTCATATCATGAGCAATTTCTTAGAAATCAAGAACTAAATTACACAAACACAGTGAAAGAGGACAAATATTTTTTAGTTTTACTCTAAAAAAAATTAAATAATATCATCAAGTTTTCCTTAAGTAAGAAATAGAGAGCAATTTTTCAATTATTTTATACCCTTATGAATTTCAAATAGAGATACACATCAGAATTCGTATCATGAGAAATTTCTTAGAAATCAAGAACTAGAGTACATAAACATAGTGAAAGAGGACTAATATGAATACGACACACTAGGACAATAAGTAAATTAAAAAAAAAAAACAATGAATACAACATGATGATTTGTTAAACATGACAAATGTATGAGTGTGACTAATATATCATATTACATGTGTTGAACATTGTAACAACATTGATTCATGGATGCAGGTACATAATTTCTTATAAGTTGTTATTGATTGTGTTTTGTTTTTATGTTTGTATGATGAAAATTTACAAGTTGTTATTGATCGTATTTTTTAATGTTTGTATCATACAAAATTAGGATTCAATTGATTGTGTTTTTTTTCTTCTAGATATTTGATATCTCGAGATCATTTCATTCATATCAAATTAAAGAAGTTCAAAAATGTTGTGTGGATTTTATCTTGAAATTAGTTGAAAAAAATGACAATGTTAATGTAGGTATATTGAATATTGCTATAATGCGATTTTGTAATTTGATTAATAGACATCTAAATCATTTTCCCATTTTGTTAGCATTAGTTAGAAATGAGAGTTTGTATATTGTATATTTTATTTGAACATCTTATATTATATGTATATTTTATATGAACATCTTATATCGTATATTTTGGTTATTAGATGATTATATAAAATTGTGGTTTGTAAGTTCAAAACTCTTATTTGAAATTTAATACGAAATATCAAGAGCATAAAAATAAAATCAAAAATTAAAAAAAAAATATTTTAACCCTATCTATTAAGTCAGTTGATCAAAAGATCTGGTTTAAAAAGTTGATTTGTTACACTGAATTTATGATATTTAAGTCGGTTACACTAAATTGACTTAACATGGCAAAATTCTGTTAAGTCAGTTCATAAAACGAGTTAAAAAACAACATATTTTTTAAGTAATATGTTGTTGACACGGACACTGAACTGACTTAAAATGTACATTTTAACCGACTTAAAATGATAAAATTCTACTATGGACATGGTTTCTAGTGGTTTTATTTACTTTACAAATTCAAATGTTTTTTTATATATATAAATTTAAATGGTTTAGTCTGTGACCTTTTTAAATTCCAATGGATTGGTATTTGGGTAACTAGTTTTATTTTGCACTATATATAGGATATTTTCTTTTAGCATATTCAAGCATCTTGTTCAATAATGATTATAAATTTAAATTCTTGTTTTTTATATTCAAATTTTTTTAAAAAAAAACTTTTTTGTTTGATGTGTGTGGAAAATTTAGTATTTATTGAAAATTTAAGAATATTTTTAGGTTTGAGGAAGATGATGATGAATTATTTTATTTTTATTAAAAATATTTTAAAAAATAAAAAATTATTAATAATAATTGTAGATGAATTTTCACCTGGATTTTTTTCAATAAAAAAATGGTTAATTAATTGTACATGTATTGAAACATAAAAAAAGAATAAAATAAAATAAAAAATAAAAAGCGAATCTTTCCACATTTATAATTTTGCTTAAACAAATTATATGTGGTATATTTAATATCAATTTTTTTTTAAAAGTATACAACCTCAATCTTATTATTTTTCATTCATGCAATAATTATAATATTTGCTTTATTTTACATTTCTTACAACATTAGTTATTCCATAAGCATGAGATATATGGTATGCATCTAGTTTTCATGGTTTCTACAATTTCCAGAGCAGAGAAAATAAATATGCACAAAGGATACACAAAATAAAAGCCTTGGTTTTCATGGTTGCTACAATTTCTAAGAGTTTAATTGTTGTGGAACATATAAATATATTTGACAATATAAATAGGTATGAAATGCAAAAGGAGATTTATTAAATAATATATTGATTAATTGGCTTTCGATAATAGGAGTTCACTAAGTTCTTTGATAATGTCTTTAATCATAAACATAATTCTAGATTTTTGTAAAGACATAATAATCATATATAATCATTAAAAGTAAAATAGTTCATTACAAGATAAAATACACCTTTAGTTTTTTAAGTTTAACTTAGTTCATGTTTATTTTCTTTTAATTTTTTAATTTTATTTAGTCCTTTAATTTTTAATCAGTTAAAAACGTTAGCATTTAAGTTATGATTCATTTACATAAATTTCATTATTTGTTAGTTCGGTTAAAAAATACGATATGTTCATAACAATACGATACGACGTATGCACAAGGTTTGATGTAGTTAAGTTAAAAATAAATATGTTTTTTAATTAATTTTTATTAAAAATAAAAATTCAAAAAAAAATTTCTTTGAATTATTCTAATGGAGACAAAAAAAACTCATTTTGATTCTTTAATTTTGATCCATCTCTCGGGTTAACCCACTATGTTTTTAATTTTTTGAATTAGTTCTTTATGATATATTTTGTTTGATTTGTTATTTTTTTTTTTCATTATTTTCCTCTAAATCTATTGTTCCAAGATGCTTATATTCTTTTTTATTTTTTTATTTTGTAAGTTTTAATTTCATATTTGCTTTGCCTTTTTAATTTAGAGTTTTTTGATATTTTTTCTTTAAGTTTATGATGAAGGTTGATCATAAAGAATATGAAGAGTTCAATTGATTTTGTGGGAAGAAGGAATAACATGTCATTGGAAGCCTAGACCCTTTGTGAAACCATAGAAAAAAAAAATCAACTAGTAGTTTGTTAAAAAAATATAGAATATTAAAAAGAGTTGAGTAAAAGACTCCATTAAAACACAAATTACTAGAAATTTTTTTGGGAATATATAGTAGTGTTTCTCTTTTTTAACCCAATGATTTTTTAATTTTTATTGAAATGGTGAATTTTTCATTTTGATTTTTTCTAATTCATATAATCAATCTTTTATAAATTTTGGATTTTAGATTTTTTAAATATGGTTTTGATGTTAGTGGAGAGGAAGAAGAAGACTAAAAATTGAACGAAGTAAAAATTAGATTAAACTTAAAACAATGTGTATTTTACCCAAAACTTAAAAATATGAGAATAATATATTTTCATAATTTATCATACCAATACAACATCTATTACGAAGTGAAAATTATAAAAATGTGGCAAACTACATGTCATTCAAAAAAGTAAATAATAAAAATTTAAATTATTTAAGCCGAAATTAAACTAATGTAAAGGACAAATGATTTAATGTTATTTATAACATATGAATATGATCTATAACATGCCATATTGTTAACAACTTTGTAAATACACTAATATATTTATTTGGGACAAATTCGCCATCGTCCAATTATTGTATTAATTAACCCGTACATCACATCAAACATAATATTACGAAGTATATATATAATTATAGATATGCATTATGGAAATAAAATATAAATAAAGAAAATATATAAAAAGTTGATGTAATTTATTTTAATTTTTAACAACATATATCAATTTTTTATATTATATTTATTTTTATTTTATTCAAAATGAACTACAGTATATTGTATAAATAATTATAACAAAAATATATATTTTATAAGTTTTTAATCAAGTTGGTAACAATGCAAAAGAACCACGTGGTTTAAAGAAAAAATGTAACAAAATCATTTTATTTGTGAATATTTTAAATAAATTTCTTAATTATATTATTATGGAATTAAAAAATGCATTATGTTAGTTATGAACTATTGAACTTAACAAAAATATCATAAAACAGACACAAATGCCATTGTTTTGAAATATAATAGTTAATAACGTCTATCAAAGTGACCATTTTATAAAATTCTCACGTCAATAAATGTAATCATCCGATAACTATGTTTCGAGTGAGAAAAAAAACGTATACATCCAAAAATTAATAGAAATAAAGAGAAAAAGATAGTAATATATGGAAGGTGGTATAATAGATGTAATATTATGATGATGATAGAAAAAGAAATAAAGAGAAAAAGAAGTATTAAACATATATATAAAAACTAAAGTTGTGTTAATATAAGAGTTGAAAAAAAAAACATAAATTTATAAAATCTAATGTACCACCACACGTCCATCAAAATAAATTACTGAATTACATAAAAGAAACATTTTAGTTATTCATTAATCGTGAAATACTATTTTATTACACAAAATTCAAAAAATATTATACGTTAAATTTAAAAGAGTATAATTAATAAAATAATAAGAATAAAATAATGTATGCGATTGAATTGATACAGTTAATTTTTTTTTAGTATAAATTGTTTATTTTTCATATATGCGATTGAATTGATGTTAAAATTTAAAATATGTCTCACGATGTCAATAAAATATATCAGAATTGATATATATAAATTAATATAACAATATATTCGTGTGACACACACTAGTATAGTTGAGAGAGAAATGTCACATAAGCATTGGTTAAATGTTTCAAAGTCAATTTTAATATAAATGACAAACTTAGTATTAAGAAAGATACCAAATTTAGTCGTTTTAGAGTTAAATGGTGAAAGTATTAAGAAAGTATTTAAGAAAGTATTTAAGTGATTACTATTTCATACTTGTATTAAGAACTTGTATTAAGAAAGTATTTAAGTGATTACTATTTCATACTTCATTAAATTTTTTTAATGAATGTTTAATAATATTTTTAAAAATATAAATAAATATTCGAAGATCAAATTACGTAGCTATAAATTTTGAATTATATTAAATTTTATGTATTTAATCATTAATATAATAATAGAGTAAATACCACCTATAGTTCTTAAACTTAATTTCAGTTAACGTTTTAATCATTTATCTTTTTTTTTCCCAATTTAGTCCTTTATTTAATTTTTAAGTAACAATTTAATCTTTTATGTTTTAAAATATTAACAATGTTATCCTTTTTCTTTTACAAAAATTCATCAAAATTTTCAAACAAAACTCATAAATTTAGTTATATTATTTAATATAAAATAAACTTTATCAAATTTGTAGCTCAAATCTTCAAATAAACTCATATATTGCCATTCTTTATTTGATGTTGTTAGAGATGAAAGTATTAGTTTATTTAAAGATTTAAGTTATGAATTTGATGAAATTGCATTATATTGAAGATGATAATTAATTTTATGGGTTTTGTTTGAAATTTTTGATGAATTTTTTAAAATTTTGCAAAAAATAAGGATAATATTGTTGACATTTTAAAACATAAAAGATCAAATTGTCACTTAAAATTAAAATAAAGGACCAAATCGAGAAAAAAAAAAAGATAAAGGACTAAAACGTTAACTCAAATTAAGTTAAATGACTACATGTGGTATTTATCCTATAATAATACTAATAAACAGTTGAATAGTCAAAATTCAATATTTATAATAACATATTAAGTGGAGTAAGTCAAGAGTAACTTGTGCACTAACTCCACCGCTCCTCTAAATTTAGGATCCATATGAAATCATTTATCTAAATCGTTCTTATCTCTTTTATCCAAATAAGTGGTTCTCAAATAATTTTGGTTTTCTTATGTGATTTCTTAGTTTTGGTATCACGTTTTGTTTATCGTTTTTATAGAGTGTTGCTTTAGTTTCTCGTTCATTACAGTGTTAGTTTGATTCAGATTGACAAATTAGTTTCAATTTAATGCATATCCAATCAATAATTTTAGTGTTATCAACGTTACAAATCTGAATACATTATTATTATGAACACTTTAATTTTAAGCTTAATTGCAGTTTTGGTCCCTTTATTTTAGCTGAATCGCGAAAGTAGTCCTCTCATTTTATTTCTCTTCAGTTTTAGTCCCTCAATCATAATTTTGGTCTAAAATTTGATGAAATTTCATTATTTAATTATTGATTTAAGTCACATCATGGCTCAAGATCTCATTTACAACAATTGTACCTGAAATTTATGATCATAAATGGTGTAGTACAACTTTAAAAAATGAAATTTAATCAAGTTTTGGACCAAAATTCTATTTGGGAGACCAAAACTGAAGAGAAACAAAATGAGATGACTACTTTCGCGATTCAGGTAAAATAGGGAGATCAAAACTGCAATTAAACCGTAATTTTACCACATTTACAATTTTTTTTGTTTTATATTATTAAATTAAATATTATAAATTTATTCACATATTCATTATTTTTATTGATTTTAGCAACTTTAAATTTGAATGTGACTAATAGATTGCCACATTTTAAACGAACGTGATTGTTTTTAATTAGTAAAATAAAACTCCATCCCTCCTCTAAATAATAAATAAAAGATTATTGAATATTACTATATATTAAGATTCTCTCAAACACATGGCCTCCTTCCAACAATTTTCTCTTTATTTAGCTAGAGACCTTATGAAAATGTGCCATGTGTTCAATATTACACACCATCTTACCTCAATTTCCAAATATTAATTTATTTCATATTTATTTATTCATGTTCCTTCTCCTCCTCACACCAAATAATAATTTTTTTGATCTAGTCCAAACCATTTTAATTGCCGAGTCAATTGCATCTCACACACTCTTGACTTCAATTAATAAGAATCAAACTCAATCTCTCTCCCTTGTTATCTCCACACACCATACCTTCTTTCCTTTAACAAACTTTGTGGGCATGGACTATTTAGAGCTTTATAGAGGACTCTCCTTTGATACTCATCCAACCACTTTCTTATGATTAATTTCATAAGAAACTTTTTCTATATATATATATATATATGTTAAAACATTTTATTTAACATGGAAGAAGCTATTTGCAATGATGCCATAGGAAACTCAAGTGAAGGGTCACATTCTCCTTCTCAAGCCATTATGATGTCGTTTAATGGAAAAAGAGTAATCGTTGATGAGTTGGATTTCTTTGCTGAGGAGAAATTGAGTCAAGTTAATCACCAAATGTTGCACCAAATGGAGGATAATCACGTAGATGTATATATATATGCTTATGATTATTTCATTTTACACTATTTGCAAATTTTATTTTATACTAAATAGCTTATTTGGGTTGTTTGTTTTTTATTTTTAGACTAGTTTAGATCTTTTCACAAAGATTTCTCCTAGCAACAAATCAACAATTGAAGATGAAGAATTGGGTGCTACCTCGAATAACAAAAAGGAGGTATATATTTTTCTTCGTGTCCATCTTTAGTATTGATGATTTTGTCAAACATATAACAATTATGTATAAATATGTTAGAAGGATTTAATTTTTATAGTGACACTTCAAATATGTTTAATTTGTATAACAATCATGTTTAAAATAATAGACATACGTGGATATGAATTATTAATAGGACACACTTTCAATATATACAAATTAAACTATCTGTCAGAATGATTTTCTCACAATAAATGTTTAATTGTCTCAACTTTAATGCTTTTCTAAATCTCTTTATTATCCATCCAATTGCACTCACATTGCGCGTTAGAGTTATCATATTAATAATAATGATTACGACTTTATTGCACTCACGGATATTTACAATAATTAAAGGTGGAAATAGTTCGGACTACCAACACGATTTATATAGTCTAGTTTATAATATGTCTATGCAAAATCAGACATGTTAACTTGGTTAAAATAAACATTTAGTTTTTCTTTTTCTAAATTTGAATGCACTTTGATTTTTGGGATTTCTTTTAATCTTTTATTATTTTTCATGATGTGACACTTTTATTAATTACATGATATTTATATGATATTTGTGAGGAATATAAAATATTTTTTCAGTTATTATTGTTATAATTATATATATATATATATATTAAATATTAAAAGTAAATTTATTTTACTTTATTTATATATTAAATTAAAATTTC
>JBBPBS010000577.1:10875628-10903063 GCA_037974835.1 Cicer judaicum
AAAAAAACTTTAGTTTTATAATAATTGATCAATTTTATTTATTTATTTTTATATATTGTATGTAAATTAATATCTGTGAATAAACATTTTCTTTAAAGAGCAACGATGATTCATCCGTACAAAATATATGTTCACTATATGATGACAATTATATAAAAAAAATCGGTAAAACCTAGTAACATAGACTAAAGAATAAACTAAACAGGAAACAAATAACATAGTAATAATGTCGAATTAAATATGGTAGGAGCGTCCGTGTATAATTTACACACTAAACAAACAAAAATATTCTTAATTGAATTTGTAAAATCTAAAATATTTTTAATTGAATTTGTTAAAAGTCATTTCTTAATATAAATTATTAAAATGTTCTTAATTGAATTTGTAAAATGATTATTAAAAAATATTATAGAATGAAAATAAAAAGATTTTAAATAAAATAAATTTGATTATCACATTTAAAAGTCATGTGAATTTTAGCATAAACATGTGTTTGTAATTAAACATAACTTGTCTAAAAGAATATTATCAAATATAATATTAAAGAACAATAAAAAATGCAAAGAGATTGACTAGAGAACAAAAACAGTTAAAGAAATTTTAATTGAATTTATCTTTCTTATTATTTTGAACTTTTTAACTCAAATAATTGAATAAAAAGATTGTGGTAATTTAAAGGCTAAATTACATTCGTGGCGGCCCCTTAACTTAATTTCAGATAACGCTTTAATCCCTTATCTTTTTTTTTTCCGATTTAGTCCCTTATCTTTTTTTTTCTTCCCGATTTAGTCTTTTATTTTAATTTTAAATGACAGTTTGATATTTTATATTTTAAAATTTCAACAACGTTATCCTTTTTTACACAAAAATTCAAAAAAAAATTCAATCAAAACTCATAAAATTAATTATATTCTTCAATATAATACAAATTTCATCAAATTCGTAATGCAAATCTTCAAATAAACTCATATTTTCATACTTTATTTGATATTATTAGGAATAAAGGACTAAATCGGGAAAAAAAAAAGATAAAGGACTAAAACGTTACCTAAAATTAAGTTAAGGGACCACGAATGTAATTTAGCCTAATTTAAAATACAAAAAATAAATGATTATAGTCAATATGTGAAACAAAAAACATCTTGAACGAAAGTTATTTGATTAATATCGAAGATGAATCATTTAATTTTATACTATTACCAAAATTATAATTAATTCTATCACTAAGATGCTCTAAAGCGATCTCATCTAATAATTCCATTTTTTCCAAAATGATCCGTAGAAAGCAAACTAAATAATATGAAGTTTTTTGTGGAATTTTGTAAAAAATCAAGTCTCAAAATTGTTTTGTTAAACAAAATAAGCCACAAAATTGATGAGGTGTTTAATGGCACAATGATGAAGTGCACTAACCACCCCCAACCATTCTAAGATGCGCTCCACATTTTACCACAAAACAAACACTCAAAGAACATAAAGATAGTGTTAACATTTTGGAAATTCAGCCAACTCTTTTCCCCCTAAAATAAGAATATCATATGCAAAATAAATCAACATTTACCGATGCACACAAGAATTAGTTCGGACCTTCAACATTAATCAATAACAAGAACTTTGAAAATGAGTAACCTTATCTAAATCACATTCATCAATCCAAACTTATTTGATGGGTTTCCTTTCACTAAGACCGAAGTTGACGGTGAATTAATTAATGCATTCCATAATCCAATTTCTCCTTTTATTTTGGAAATTCCATTTTCCTCATCACCTTATCAAAATAACTCCATTCAATCGATTGGCTTACACACTTTATACATACTCCAATCTTTATGGGCTATCAATCTTCAATAACGTTTATGCATTTCCACGCTTGATAATCAAAAAATAATGTTAAAAGAGAAATAATAATAATAATAATAATAATTTAAATTTTGGATGATAAATTTTAAATGACGTGAAATTTATATACAAACTAAAAGAACTCGACTTGAATTGTTCAATTTGATTTTGATACGGATATGAAGAAAAAAAAAATAATTTAATTGATTTTAATTGAATATTTAAATTTATCGTATTATTGATTTGATTTTTATCCCCTGACAAACTCTATACTGAAACAATAATTTTTTATTAATTTTGTGTATAAAGTTTGATGCTTTGATGGGTGAGTTGCACCAAATGCATGCTGAAAATCAACGTTTGAGAGAGTTGGTTGGTAGGGTGAGCAATGATTACAATGCCCTACATGATAATTTGCTGAATCTGATGCAGAAAGAACATAAAAAAGAGGTACGTAGTTCTAGATTATTTTATTTTAAACCATTTTTTTTAATTACTCCAAAATCACAAAAAAAAAAAAATATTGATGATCTAAACTTTAAATTGCACATTGAATATTTAAAGACGAGATTATATTTACCTCATCGATCTCAAGGGGTCTTGCAGGACTCAAACTCACAAAATATGAAATACAAACTTATCATACTTTTAAATTATTCGTTGTAGTGTGCCAATTTATATAATGTGATAAAATGCATACATATGTGGCTGATACGACTAGAGCTGCTAATAAAGTTCAAAGTCTCAAGTTATTTTTTTGGAAATTTCATATAAAGCTTCTAATATTAGACTCTTATTAAATTAATTTTATAAGACTTCATCTCATTTTTCATTTTTTTTTTGTGAGTTTAAGCAAGGGGTCTATAGGTCTAATATTTTTTAAAAAAGAAATTTAAAATTTATTTTTCTCATATAATAAAAATTTCTTAAAATATTCTTTTCTCGAAAACATTTTTAAACCATTTTGTTCTAAAAAAATTTGTGAGTAAATTCAAAAAATTATTTTTCTTTGCAAAAATCGATTTTTTAATCGAAAAAAAATTGAAAAATCTATTTTTTTTTTTTAAAAAAATGAACCCATGAATCCACTGAGTTTATAAATTTTTAGGAACTTTTTTTTTTAGAGTATTTTAAACTATGAAGTTTTGATTTTGATGTTGATGCAAAAACTGCTAAATTAAAACGATTATATTATTACCGTTACAATTGCAGACTAAAATTTAAAATATATCATGTTCAACGAGGCCATTTTTTAGGACTAATAAATTACTATTTATCTTTTCAAATTATGTTCAAACTAGCAAATTTAATAATTGTCAACATATGAGTGTGTCATTCTGTGATTCTTCTACAACTCTTCATAAAAGGCCAACAAAGAGTTTTATTCACTATGATGTTGAGATAGACCATTATTAATAAAAAAGAAAATTATTTATAAAAAAAATGCTAACATATAGATTTGGTTTCATGTAGATTAATAATGGAGAAAAGGAAGAAAAGGGTAAGAATGTGATTCCAAGGCCATTCTTGGAAATGAATTTTGGTGACAAGGAAGAGATTTCACAAAAATCTCCAAAGGGAAAAGAAATTAGAGAGAAAAGAAACATGGTTGACTTGATGGAGTGTGATAATAAAAAGACAAAAAAGATTTGTGCTAGTGGAGATATTGTTCATAAGTTGGAACCACAAAAGAAGATAGATAATGAAATCTCACCAACTAATAACAATGGATTTCCAGGGTGGTTCACAAACCAAGTTCCAAGGTTCAATTCTTTTAAGAGTGTTGATGATAAAGCATCGGAATCAATGATCAAGAAAGCTCGTGTGTCAGTTAGAGCAAGATCAGAAGCTACTATGGTTAGTATATAAAATTAATAAACTATTCATATGCATCTATTTTTTTATTTCTTTGAAGACTTTGCAATTATATTAATGATATCTCCATTAGGATCATGTGGTCTAACATATATGAATGATATCTCTTTGATTAATCTATGAATCACAGATTTCAGATGGATGTCAATGGAGAAAGTATGGACAAAAGATGGCAAAAGGAAATCCATGTCCGAGAGCTTATTATCGTTGTACAATGGGGCTTAATTGTCTAGTTCGGAAGCAAGTATATACTATATCTCTCCCTTCTATGAAATTTTACTTTCTAGTTAAGAATACTTTATCTAAAATATGCACATAACCTACTTCATAATTCAATAATTTTATAATTGAACAACAACAACCTAAAATGTGAATAAGTCAAAACTGAACAATACTGACATACTGTGTTATGTGGCTTAATTTACGTATATTATAAAAGTCTATTCACCTCAAATAAATCATGTTGCAAGCCGCATAAATAATTTTTTACAACTATCATATGAGTGTATTTAAGTAAATATAAATAATATTTTTTTTATTGTTATTATTCTTATATCATATTTTGATTTGTGTTAAATAATAAATTTGTTAACCTTTTTAGTAATGTAAATATATTAGTCTACGTTAATTTATGATATATTTAAATTTATTATTATAAAATAAAATTATAGTAGGATCTTATATAAAATTATATTATTTAAAATATATTATATTTTAAAATAAAATTTAAATTTGTTGATATATTAGCTTATTAATGTATTTAAAGATGTATTTCATTACATATATTTAAATATAAGAAAATATGTTTTATTAATAAGTTAACACGTCATATTAAATTTTGTAAAACTATCCTTGTGATTAAACTATATATTTTTTTTAAATTAATTATTAATATTTTATTTTTAAATTTAAAATCAAATTATATTAATTTTTTATTTCTATTTATATTATTATATTTCTATTTTATATATTTGAACACTACAAGAAAATAGGTAATTTGTGGTAATTAAAAACTCTCACAAACCTCTGAAAACATTCAGAAAATCATTAATTTGTAAGGTAAAAATCTTCACTAAATTAATCACAAACATCTGTGAGGTTTCAACATACCAAAAATATCTAATTTTTTTATTCATATGAATACTATGTGAGGGTCTAGACCACACAAACATTTAATTAGATTAAAAATTGTCTATTTAAAATGATTTAAGTAGCCACAAATGAAATAATTTATTTTAAAATATTATACAATAAAAAACAAATAGAATAAATATATATATATATATATATAATATTTAAAGAATTTTAAAAATATTATAAAAAATTATATAAATAATTCATAAATTATGTGATTCAAACCATAATTGTTATTCTGAGTTATCAATAAAGATCAAAAATGAAAATAGAAAAAACTATCTGAACTAAACATCAATCATAATAATTTCCACATCTCTCTCCATTTCCCAATCATTATCATTTGATGGATTAACCGAGAAAATATTAAAATTGACTGGTGGCATCAAGCTTTGAAAACTGTAGTCAGCAATATAGCTGTTTGCAGATGATATAAATTTGGTCTCCAGTTAGGCAAAACTGATGAACTTGTTGTGTGTACAGAGGAGCTTGTTGTGGGAACAGAGAAGGCAACAGGCAGTATTAAGGAGGTTTTTAAAAATCAATTTTTGAATAAATTAAGTGTAATTTTGAATAATTTTAAAATTGGTTTATAAATATAAAAATTAGTTTAATATTTTGAATAAACTTTTAGTTGAAATCAATTTTAAATTAATTTTTTTTCAAAAGAATTTTATAATTATTTTAGAGAAAAAAATTGATGTAAAAAAGTTTCATACAAAAATTTCTTTGTCAAATTCTTTTTTTTTCTGAAAAAAATAGATATTAATATTTTTTTAAAAAAGTTTTAATATTTTCTATATATTTTTCTTAAAAAATTAATTTCAAAATTGTTTTTTAAAAAAAAGTTTTATTTGAGATTAAAAAAATTTAAAATTATTAAATTAAATTTAATTAACTGAATTGTTATAAATATATTGTTCAATTGATAAATTATTTAATTGATTTGATTTTTTTTTTTACACACCTCTAAGTGTTGCTGCAAGAAGTGAGACGGTTGTAGATGGTAAAGAAAACAGGTGGAAATGTTGTCCTAGATCTTTTCCTAAATTGTAAATTAATTGGTTAAATTTTGATATATAACAATTATCATGTTCTATTTGTTGTGAAGCAGATGTGCAACCTCCCAAATGAATATTACCACCCTTCTTAGACCCTCTTTTGTTCTTTGCTTTTTTCTCTTTTCATTTTATAGTATCGATATTTCACTTACACTAATAATCCATTTTGAACGGTTGTCCTCACCTTTGTTACACGTATAGGTCAACATAAAAGATAAGTGGTTGGAGAACCGATGATCGAAGATTACCAAACCTTGATGCTCACGTTCTTCTTCCCAAATACATTTCCCGTCGTATAAAATATATTAATTAACAATATATATAATAACTTTAATCAATTAAAAAATATATTTGATTTTCAACCCTATCTCAACTGTTAAGTTAGACATGTTATCTTGTACTTGAACTCGAAATCTCACAATGGTACGAATTAATGTGATTAATTTTATCATCTTTTAAACATACAAATAAAAATAAATTTTGCAACTTAATTTAAAACAATACCAAAATCTTCACAAATAATAGTTGTGATTCGTTGCGCAACTGGTGTAGAAGAAATACATAAAATTAATTAATAATTAATAGAAATTAATCAATTATACACTAATCTAACTCCATATATTATTAGGATAATCAAGTTATAACAATCAACTAACCCGTCAACTATATCTTTAATGTCACAAATCTCTTCCGTCCACGAAATAGGTTGAACCTTAGACATAAAATTTATAAAAATTTCAATTACCACTAAGTCACTCCAACATTTAATATTATTAACAAAATATTGGTTATATATATTGGTTATATATATATATATTATAGATAAATCTTAGTATAAGTATGTATATTTTATCAAACAAAGAAAATTAACCTCCGTTTATCACAATTCAGCTCGCCCCTCTGGTCTGTTTACCTTTTCTTACCCTTATCACCATGGGGTCTTCTTGGATGGTGATATTCTCTTGCTCCTAATCATGATGCCATGTCTCTTTCTCTATATATGTATAAGATGCATCCACTTCACACACACACACACACACATATATATATATATATATATATATATATATATATATATATATATATATATATATATATATATATATATATATTGTTGAATAATATTTTAACAATAAAAATTCTATAAAATTTATCATTGGATTAAAGTTTATATTATATAGATTATTAATATAAAATTTTGTATAAATGTAAAATTATTTGATAGATTATTGAGATTCAGCAAGATTAATGATATTTAAGAAAAACACATAAAACGTTAATTTTAATATATTTCAATAACATATATATCAAATGATTTTAGATTTTTATAAAATTTATATGAATAGTATATATTATATAAATTTTCGAATTGATAATGGATTTCGCAAAAAAAATTCTCTTTTAAAACTTTACACATTACAATGATGTAATTTGATATCTCTCTCTTCCTCCATCTAGTTCTTCGGTTTCTTTTTTCATCAACTTCTTCCCCTCATCGTCACAAAGGAGGCTAAAATTCTCAACTCCAATCACATCATTCACATTTAACATTTCATCCATTTGACATGCAACATCCTCTATTTTATTTGTTTTGACTCAACTCCTTGGTGTTGTCTTGATTTTGACACACCAACCTCATTTGTCTATTTTTGTTGATGGATAAGGGACATAAATCACTTGTCTTACATTATGGGAGATAATGAATTGATATTTGCACAAATTTAAAGAAATAATTTATGATATATTCATAACTCTTTTCAGCTTATTTCCACAATCTATTCAAGATAGGTTGTAATTTTATAAAAATATATTGATAATAATTTATATTTAATTATAAAAATAACTTATACCTAAACACTTTTATGATAATATCTAATGCTATAATTTTTCGATTAATTTATTTAATTAAATATGTAAATTATGCTTGTTTTATATATAGGTAGAAAATTGTGATGTAGATAGAAGTGTGTTGCCAACATGAATTAGATGAAATTTACTTATTTGAGAGTATATACTATTATAACTTTTTGTGAAACTATCTAAAAAAATTAATGAAAATAACTTATGACATGTTTTGATAAATTATTTACATAATATTTGTGAGGGGAATTTTTTAAATATATTTGAAATTCTCTAATATCTATATTAATAGAGCAAAATTAAATAACTTAATGTATCACTTGATTAAGTGGTTGCAATGTTTAGGTTGAATGCATTTGTTAGTCATCAAACCAACACATTTGTTATGTTACAAATGGTTACAAACTCTTTCAAAAGTTGTTTCCTTTCACCAATTGGTATGAGTTTCTCTAAAAATAGACACTCTAAAGACATAAATGAGAAGACAAATATCATGTTACATTAGTCAAATTTATGTCAAAAATATTTCTAAGTCATTTGTTCTTTTCTCTAGTGCATGAGAGTAAATTAAGGAACTTTACTCTATAAACTATCATTGATCGATATACTTGATGTGAATGTGCAATTCACTTCAAGGATTCTAAAGTATCCTAAAAGGGATACGCCGTTTAACCCGTTTGCATCCAATATACATAGATTGGTGGAGAGGATCGAACCTAAAGGATTCTTTTCTCTAGTGCATGAGAGTAAATGAAGGAACTTTACTCTATAAACTATCATTGATCGATATGTTTGATGCGAATGTGCAATTCACTTCAAGGATTCTTAAGTATCCTAAAGGGGATTCGCCATTTAACCCGTTTGCATCCAATATACATAGATTGGTAGAGAGGATCGAACCTAAAGCTTAGTATGATACACACAATTTGGAATTTATTTTTGAAATCTCCATCATCAATTTCATCTTCTTCTTGTTCAAAATTTGCAATATACCCAAACAATCTTTTGGTTTGATTTTGATTTTAATTTATTTTTCAAACAATTGTTGCTTCTTAAAGAAGATGAACAATCACATATTTATGACTACGGTGAAAGGTACATAATTAATTTATATTAATATTTGATATGTTTGATATTCATATATTAAGTTAACGATAGTATATTTACCGACTTGCTAGCATATATAATTGATGATAATTTTATTGTGGTTTACATATGCATGAATTTTGTTTGTTGGGATTTTGAAAATCAATTTATGTCTTGATTTTTATTAGTGGCATTGTATGAGTTTGACTGTTGACTGATATTTTGGTTTCAAAACTTATATTTTGAAATTGTCGACAAAGATAAACGCAAAAATTGGAATGAAAATATATTGTAAAAATCATATTGAACCTTTTAATTTTGAAAACAAAATTAGCGTAGATGTTAATTAACATGGTCGTAGATCATAAAATTTATATGGTTCTAAATTTTTATTATTTTATGAAATACTCATAATTGTAATGCTACAACTAGTTCATGTTTTGATACTAACACGTATGTGATTTTATTAGCATTCATATGTTTGACTTATGATGCATGCTTGTACACTAGTTTATTGTAAAACTTGTGTAAGGAACTTTCATAAATATCAAGTGGGGTTTCAATTGGTTCATGTAAAATGTTTTATTTTTTATTTAAAATGGGTGATCTCATAGTATATGTGTATGATAATATGAAAGTAATTGTTTCTTGTTTGTTTTGATATTGAAAATGATTTGGATCTATTTTGAATTATTGTAAGTTGACATATGTTGATAAAAGAAACTAATAGAAAATCTTAATGAATTTAATCATTTTTTATTTTCTATTGTGATACTTATTTAGATTTACCGTAGAACATATTTAAATATAAAACTTAAATTAACAAATAGAGTTCATGAACTATGAAGAAATGATTTCTTTAATAGAAATGAAATGAATTTTTATTTGTTAAGATAGATGACTTACATGTTTTGATCCATCTTATGATATTTGATTATGAGAGATTCTTATGATCATACTTTGTTAGCTTGTGACAATATATATTTAATTCATTCAATGTATTATATTTTAGACTTGCATATATTGAAAAATGAATTATAATTTTAAATTGTGATGCTTATTAAATATAGTAAAAGGTAGAATGACATAAAAATTTGTGTATGTGATAATTGAGATGCTTATTAATTGTATGTGATATAATGTAAAGAGATTAAATGACAAAAGTGTCATCGTTTGTGATAGTTGATCAACACTGTCAATAATATATAAAAGGTGTAGCTATGTGGATGAATCAAAGTTTATTAAAGTTGAAAGGAATCTTGCAATTCTTTGACGAAAGAGTTGACAAGGATATGATGTCTTCGTATATGATGTTAAAGTCATTGAAGACATCATTAGGATGTGATACAAGTTCATATCTATTTAATCGTCAATATTAAAAACGATTTGAGTAACATTAAGTATTGAGTTTAATGATAAAAATATATTATTAGAGTGATTGAAGTACTTGATAATAGATACATCTCAAATGATAAAAGTACTTGGACCATAAGAATTAATATGGTTGGGTGAGGTTTCCTCTTAATGGACATATAGTATATATTTGTTGAAATGTATAATTATGAGTGCATTAATGATATAGTCTATCGATATGAGAATGAAGCAGACCGCTTCATAGAGTTCAAAGACTTGACTCTTAAATTCTCGTGAAAAAGATATGAGACACATGACCATATCAAATGTGTCATATTTATATTTCGATCAATGGTATTGAGATTTCATATGATGCACACTTGTTCTAAAGAATAGTTGGTTTAAAGCTTGTCTACCAATCTATTCGGGAATGAGTGAAAATATAATTTACTAAGTAATTATTCAAATTGTAAGATACATTTATTTTAAACCATGAGATTACTGGAATAATTAATTTAGATATATTTTAAAAATGGTGGGGGATTGTGAAGGGAATTTCTAAAATATAGTAGAAATTCTCTAATATCTATATTAATGTAGCAAAATTAAATAACTTAATGTATCACTTTGTCAAGTGGTTGCAATGCTTCAGTTGAATGCATTTGTTAGTTATCAAACCAATTCATCTGTTAAGTTACCAAATGTTACAAACTCTTTCAAAAGTTGTTTTCTTTCACCAATTCATATGAACTTCTCCATAAATAGAGACACTTTAGACACATAAATGAGAAAACAAATTTCATTTTATATGAGTCAAAGTTCAGTCAAAAATATTTATGAGTCATTTTTTCTTTTCTCTAGTGCACGACATTAAATGGAGGAATTTTGTTTTGTAAACTATCATTTATCGATATGTTTAATGTGAATGTGCGATTAACTTCAAGGAATCAAAAGTATTCTGAAAGGGATTCGTTGATTACTCCATTTGCATTCAATATACATAGATTGATGGGGCGAATTGAACCTAACACTTGGTGTATTACACACGCTTTTGAAATTATTTATACAACCTTCATCATCATCTTATTCAAGTTCAAAAGTTGCAGCATACCCCCAACAAAAAATTCAATCGTATTTTCAATCTTCGAGATAACTTATAACTTCTTGTACACAATTTATAGTATTGTTTTAAAAATAATTTATATATAACCACTTATACGAAAATATCTTATTTTATAATTGTTTAACTAAATTGTATATCTACTTAGGTTATTGATACATATTTTATATAAATAGGTACAAAGGTGTGCTGAAGATAGAAGTGTGTTGGTAACAACATATGAAGGACAACACAACCATGCTCTGCCTCCAACAGCCAAAGCAATGGCATCAACAACATCAGCAGCAGCATCAATGCTTCTTTCAGGATCAATGCCAAGTGCAGATGGTTACATAAATCCAGCAATATTAGAAAGTGCAGGATTCCCTTGCTCACACAGCATGGCAACACTCTCTGCTTCAGCTCCATTTCCAACTATCACATTAGATCTCACTAAAAAACCAGAAACTTCACCCTTTTATGATCACAATTGTATGTCAACTCCAAACATTTTTGGTTCTCAAATAATGGAACCAGCTTCTTTTGCTGAAACAGTGAGTGCAGCTACAGCTGCTATGACTTCTGACCCTAAATTCACAGCTGCTCTTGTGGCTGCCCTTACTTCAATCTCTAGAAGTTCACATCCAAATAATAATGGTGCCAATGGTACAAATGGAGACAAACAATCCAATAATGCAAACTTAAATGGTTAGTTTATTGTTATTAAGTTTACATATGCATTTAGTCTCTTCAAATATATAATTTTTTGGTTTTATTATTTACAAAAATAATTTTTTGTTTTAATAATTCTTACAACTATACTTTATTTTGTTTTTAGTCTTTGTCAGATTTATTAATATTGAAATTAATCTATATAATATTTATTTTAGTCTGATATACAACTTATATTAAAAAGACTAAAATCAAATATTATATATATTATGGACCAATTTCAATATAAATAAATTTTGAAAGGAAATAAGCAAAACAACAAGGAAAAATAATTGAGTATATTTGTAAGAATGAAAAAATAAATTAAAAGAAGTAAAACCAAAAAGCAATATATTTGTGATTCCAAATGCATATATAAATCTTATTTTTTCCTTTCTTTGTTGGGTAGATGAAGAATTTTTTTTCAATCATTCTTTTGCATTAGAAGAATATCACATTGATAAGCTGTTGTCTTTACCATTCATTTGAACTATGGGTGGGTTCTAGAATTAGACATGTAAAACGTTAGCATAGTGCTAACTGCTAAGAATTTGTTAGTTGAATCCTTTTTACTCACAATTTATACATGATTTGTATTAAAAAAGATAGCCCAAATAATTTCATATTAGTGCTTATGTAGAACAATGTTGCTATTTGAAATAATAGATTTAATTGGGCACTTATTTAAGAAAATCAAAATTACAAGTTTTATATTGACAATATAATTATATTTAGGTACTTAACAAGTGTTCTAATACCACTTTTTAACATTTTTTTTTAAAATAATTATGTAGCGATTGAAGTTATTGTTTTGAAGTATTTGTCAATATTATCGATGATTAATCTCTAATGGATAATCTAGCACCTTTATTAGGACATCTCTCTCTCAAATATGTTTTTTCATTCACAAGGCTGGAATTTGAGACTTTGTGCAAGGGACTAAGCTTAGGTTCGCTCTAACTAATGTAATTAGATATTAACACGCGCGTTGCACAGGGGCAATTTCATTTTCATTTTTTATTTTATTTTAAGTGCATTCAAAATAAAGAATATCATTTTTATATATCAATTGTCCAATAAGTCACAATTTAGTAGTTATACCGAAAATATATTTACAATTGTATTAATATGATTTGTAGCAGAGAAATATCATTGTTAGAACGAACGATTAAAATTAATGAAGTAACATATTAATATTGAGATTGTTGTAGATTATTAATATACAATTAAGATACGAAATGTACTTCTTTATTGCTGAAATTATAAGTGAGTAAAGTAAAATATTTAGAAATATTTCATGGAGTTATGAACTATGTAAAGAGTTAAAAATTATAAGCTCACGCGGACATTAGACTCTCAATTCAAACCCATTATATGTTTCATTGTTGTGCCATTCCTCACCATTCTTTTCTTTGGTGTATTGTAAGCAAAATCTTCAAGTAATATTTCTCTTACTTCATCTTCTTTATTGGATTCCTTGTACGTAGATATGTTTTGAAAATTGGTTTTGTAATTTTCGTTATTAATGTTAATGAGTTCTTATATAATGACAATGGAAGTAGAGATTAAGTGAAAAGAAAGAGCACAAAAATATGTAAATGGCACACCTTTGTAAAAGCATGTTGAATTCCGATATATCTAGGTTAATATAAATTTTTGTTGTTGAAGTTGAGCAGATTGAATAGTCATATGTAGTTACAGTAACTAAGTTCATGTGCACTAACAATATAAAGAATAAGAAACGTATTAGAATTTTGTTGAAATACTTTAAATTAATTTTAATTTTAATACTTCTAAATTTTTTAACGGTCTTTGATGTTACTGAAATAATCTTAGGACCATCATTTAGCTTGTGATGGACAAATACATTTTGAAAATCAACAACTATGTTCCTCCATAAAGTGACTTTGATAATTTCAACCCTAAAAAATAAAGCAAAAAGTAAAATAAAAATTGGGTTAAATGTTATTAAGCAATGCAATTATAATAATGTTATTATGTTTTGAACTTAAATTGTTGGGATTTTGACAAGTATATCCTTTTTTTTTTTAATCCCAAAATGTCCCACTTTGAAGGAAAAAAATACATTGCTCTACTTTTTTGCCTGCTCAGTTGCTGTTGAGATCGCAACCTGGGGATGCGACCTTGTACGGGCATGACTTTTTTTTTTGTCATTTAATGAATATTTTGTATTTATTATTAATTATGTTTATTATTATTGAATCATTTAAAAATTATTAAAATATTTAAAAATTTAAAATACTATTATGAATAAAATAATAATATTATAATTTTTAATAATTATAATAATAATAATAATAAGAATATTAATTTTAATAATAAAAAGAAAATTATATTAATAAAATAAAATAAAAATACATTAATTTAAAATAAAAAAATACAATAAAAAAAAGAAAGAAAATGTATTTTATTATTATTTTCATTAATTTTTATTTATTAGATAAGAAAAATAGGAGGAAGTTGTTATATAAATGTGCCAAAATAGGAGAAAGTTGCTATAATAATTTGCCAAAACAAATAGGAGGACGTTGATTTTAACATGTTATTATATTATTCTGAAAACTCAATCCTATTTTGCAACTCTTAATATTATTTTGTTATTTAATAAATTAAAAATAATTAAAAAATCAAAATACTATTAATGAAATAAAATAAAACACATTAGATTGGAGAAAAATAAATGCACTTAAACAAGAGAAAGTTATTAAGAAAATAATTTTTATGTTATTGGCAAAATATCATGAACACCTTATTTATTTTGACAAGTTGTTATAACAACGTCCTTCTATTTGTTTGTTTAGACAAATTATTATAACAATTTCCTACATTTTTGCATATTATTAACAATTTTCTCCTATTTTTCTTATTTAATAAATAAAAATTAATGAAAATAATAATAATAATAATAATAATAAAATATAAATTTGATGGATTTTTTCCTTTAATTTCTGGATTTTTTCTTTAATTTAACGTGTTTTAGTGGTTTAATTTAATTAATTTTATTTTATTAATATAATTTACTTTATTATTATTATTACTATTATTATTTTTATTAAAATTTAGAATGCTATTAAAATTATTTATTAAAGTATTTTATTTTATTCATATTTTTTTAAATTTTGAAATATTTTAATTATTTATAATTTATTAAATAATAATTAATAAAATGGCAAACACTAATATATATATATATATATATATATATATATATATATATTAGATGGTCGCATTCCCAATATGCGACGTTCTATTAAGGATGAAAAAAAAAAAATCCACATGGTCGCATTCCAGGTTTTACATTGGGGCATTTTGGGATTAAAAAAAAATATACATGTCAAAATCCCTAAATTGTTTTGTATTTTATACTAGAATTTGTTATCCTTGGATTTTTATTTTTAGTCTGAGTATTTTTATAGGTTTGTCAACAACATAAACTTGTTCTACATGTCTAATAGCGGACCAATGATGTCTGCAATCCAAAAAATAGTTAGTACAAAATGATGCCACTTTGAGAGTTTAGAACTTGAATTTTGTGTTGCAAGAGTTATTACTTGTTATATTTATTATATCTCCTAATCTTTATTTTTGTGTTGATCATATTAACATGTTCAAGAAAAGTATAATCTATTTGAACTTTTTTTTTTGCAAAGTTTGTATTTCAGATATGTATATTTTTTTTTTTTTTTAATTGAGGGAGAGAACAAAAATATTTGTATTTGGTTTTTTAATTTCGATATTGGTAAATATACATAGTATATAAATATTTAGAACTGTGGGACAGAGTTATTTATCTTAGAATTTTGATCAATTTTATTTTATCGAAAGTACTTAAATTTTATTTGTTATTTTATTGTGTTAATTGACATGAAACTAAAATAATTCATGTGTAATTATTTGTATTTTATTTGTACTTGTAATTGTTTAATAATTAGTATTTTGTAAGTTAATTGTTATAAATTTTGAATTTCAATTTTGAAAAAAAAAATGTGGGATGTGTATGCTATAATAATTAGCCAAACATGACGCAATTTATTTATTTTACCATTAAAAAATTGACCATTTGAAAAATCACTAACATTTTGCAAACCAAATAAATCAAATATTACCACTTCAAACAAATGTGAATTAATTGTCAAACAATTAGGAAAAGTATAGTAATTTTCAAACAACAAAACCCATTAACTAATTGATTGTTTAAGAAATAATCCATTTGTTATTTATACTGAATAAATAATCTGTTTGTTATTTATAATCAAGAAATAATCAATTTGTTGATCATTTCTCTAAATTCATTCAAGGCTAACGATTATGATTATTTTATTAATATTAATAATAATTTGAATTTTTATAAACTAAAATTTTAATATATCTGATTTTAAAAAAGTCACAATTATTATAAATATCGGTGATTAAAATTATCCAAGCCATTAATTTTAACATGTGAAATTTTAAAAAAAATTCACACTACTTTCTGTTTATAAAAATAATCGACGATATATTGGAACAATGGTGACAACAATGTAGGCAAAACAAAAAAAAAATAAAGTTTTTTAGTCTACATAGAACATGGATAATTGTATGTTGTGTGTTTATAGTACACTAAAACTAATATGCATCCTACTTAGTTAATTACATGATGTAAAATATTAAACATGTACAACATCAAAAGAAGATGTCTGCAAGTAAATCACCCATCTTATGTTTCAAGTTTTTAGGTCTTAAAAGTTATATTTTTATTTAATTATTAGTATTAAATTTAATTTATTTAGGCTTCACAATATTAATATAACTCAATGATTTTTTTACAAATTAATTTAATATACAATTAATTTACTGACGAACATAAGTAAAAAAAAACATAAATCAAGAACATATAAAAGAAACATTGAAGTAGACTCAATAGACATTCGTGAAAGAGTGAATTAAATAGTAATAAGAGACTCTTACCTTGTGATTTTTGTTGAAGTTTCTATAAGTGATTTTTGTTGAAGTTTCTATAAGTATAATGTGATGTAGATATGAGAAAGGCATTGGCATGTTGAATAACTATGGAGATCCTTAATACATGTGTAGTATTGAGTTTGAACTGACGATGAAAGTGATGAGAGGAATAACTTGTATTGTAAGTTATAACATCCTGAAAATATAAGTGTGAATTGTTGTGAACTTCGTATTGGGGACTATGTCTAGTGTTATAAAGTTGTTGTAATTTTTTGTTTGATTTTTGGGATGGAAAAATAACATAGTAAAGTAAAATAGATATGTATATATTTTATGGCCGATGCAAACATGCAAAGTTGTTCAATATTATAACATTTTGAGCAAATTAAATGTCTACATACATAGTTGTCAAACATGACCCCTTGCAAAAATGAAAATTGAAGGGATATTTACATGGAGATTTAAGTAGAATTGAAATCAAAATAAAGTTGCCAATAACTAAAAAGTTCTTGCCATATATACAGAAGATTGAAAAAAATTCTTAGTAATATAAAACATCAGCTATTAATTTGTTTAGGGGGGTGTATAAACTGTAGAAAGGAGTTAAAATAGTAAATATGAGTAGTAGCATTTGTTGTACACTTTTTTGAGTTTTCGATATTTATTCCAACCAGGTGTATAGTAATGCACATCCCAATCATATGTAAAGATTAAAATAACGATAATAAAAAAAATGATTGGTTGTTAATATATAAATGTTCAGTGATCAATCGTTGACAAATATTCTATACAAATGCTATTGTGTCACCTGTCCAATTATGTAAACAAAAAAATTCTCTTTGTACATAATATTTAAGACTTTCTTTTCACTGAGCTAGTCATTATCGTTACTAAGAATATGTAATCCATTTCGTTTGGTTACTCTCAAGATGACGCCATACAATTGTAATTGTCCTTGAATTTTATTTATGGTCATGGAAAAACATAATGATGTAGGATACTTTCTTCGATTAAGGATAAAAGGCCAATTGGATTCTGAAGGCGACAAACATATTCTTGGAATGAGAACATTATCTCTAATGGAAAATCCACTCGACACTTCTCCTTCCAATAAGCTAAACCATTACATAGCTTAACTCCTTGATTTAGATTTCTCATTAGCATCACTATTGATCCATTTTTAAGCCTTCAATGTGTGATGGCAAACCTAGAAATTTGAGTGTATTCAAAAACTTAGTAGGATAAAGAAAATCTTGATCATTGAAATCTGCTTTACAAATTGACTCTAGTGATAAATAAATCATTTCTTTGCTAGTCAAGTTATCCAGATGTGGTGATTTATATCATCAAATATTTCATTTGTAGGTGTCAAGATAGCTAGCGACACAAGGTAACTTGTGTTCCCAATGTAGCTATTTAAATTTGGATAAATAGTTGCAACTATAGATTGAGTACCATCATGTGATTTTGGGAGCATCAAATTTTGTTTTATTGATATCCATGATTCTCCGATATCTCTCATATCAAGGCATTGTTTTCCATCACTTACATCAAGTATCCAATTTGGGAACTTTTGCATTGTATATTTTGAGATCATATCACGCCTATCAACTTTTTGAACTACAGGTAACATTTGACAAAATTAACCGTTCAATTCAGTAGTTATTCCACCAAATGATTTCAAACTATAGTCTTTTATTATTCCTTTCATAATATCACAAAGTGATTGATATACTGCTTCAAAGCAATATTTGTTGGCTATGGGTGCCTCATTCCAAATAATTAAAGATGTTTGCATAATTAATTTGGCAAGATGTGTGCCTTTATTGATTGAACATGTTGAAGCCTCATTTGAATTCAAAGGCAATTGAAATCTAGAATATGCAGTTCAACCACTTGGTAGTAAAAGAGAAGTGACACCAGAAGTTGCAACAACAAGAGCAATCATACCTTCGGATCTTTATTTTGTAAATAGGGTTAGCCAAAAGTAAGTTTTTCCCATTCCACCAGAACCATACATAAAGATTAACTTTCCAAAGTTCAAGGTAATTGGGAATGGTTATTCCTTTGTAATCTTCCAAAAACTTCTCATCATTTCTAAGATATTTTTTCATATCTAAAAGCACATAGTTTTTTAATTGGTCATCTGGCAAATGGAGGTCGAGGAAGTTTAGTAGTCGGGGTTACTTGTATAAAATATCTTCAAAAATCAACTTCCAATTAGATTCCCAAAGCACACATGGGCTAATAGCTATACAATTCACTAAAACGGTTGAGAAGAGTTGGCGTAGTTGAATTCAAATACCCCATGTTGCTGCTTCTTTAATACAATTATCAAATTCTTTATCATCGTGTAGTCAACCAAGTGAATAATATGCGTCCTTATAACTTAGATGTACTAACCCATAGATAGTTTTAATATCTTCGAACGAATGTCTGCCTCATGCTTTGTTTAAGATCATTCGTAAATAAAATTGATCTTCAGTTGTGGACGGAACATAATATATTCTTCCAAATTACCTTCTATTTTTCCATCTTGTCCACTTTTTGTTAGTTTTCTTCCCAACATATTTAGTTTGAAATTCTATATATATTAGTTGTCGAGCTTCCATGTCTTCAAAGTTTATTTTCATCCACTTTGTGAACATCGTAACTTCAATTTCTTCTCTATTTGAAATGGTAAAAATACACATAGATTCAGGGAAATATAGTGTTTGTTTCCCATGGTAGAAAGACGTTCGAGGGTTGGTTTTTTTAAAAAACATATTAAACTGGAAAATTCTTCATGAAGCCTCTGATGGGGAAATGCATCTACAATCAAGGTACTCTTTAATTTCATCACAAAAGTGCGTTGAACTAGTAGGACTACTATCATAGTTTTCTACATTATAGATGACCGCTCTAACTCGATCAGGACCTTTGTTGGTATATTTGAAAAGAAATTTAATTGATTTAGAACGATGGTAAAGCTCAACATTAATATGAACATCATATTTTATCAAAATATTTCTATTGTATGGGACCATGTAATGACTATCAATTTGGCTGCCATTCTTCAAGATGTATCGACCTCCATGTCTTTGCATATATATAGGGAACCCATCTTCATCTATTCATTTTTATTGATTATTTTTTGACGTTTAATATCATTGGTTAGCTCTCATAACTTAATAGAGAAAACACGACTAATGATATTAGGTTTGTCTTGACTTTTTTGTCCTTCAATAGTTTCAAATAAAAATTGTATTTCTAGTCATTTTAGGTTGCATGTGAATGTTCAAAATAGGTCAGGATATGCAAACTATTGACATATAGCTATCACATCATGAGTATGATTTCAATTATTAGTTACTAAATTAAAAAATTTGTCTAAGAAAAATGACTGTCAATTCATAGTCGAAGAATAGCATGAAAGGGGATTTGTTTACAAAGCAAAATATATTGGAAGGAAGAAAGATTCGTTGGGTATGAATATAATGGATGAGATAGTGAAATAAATATTTACCTGGTAATTTTGAACACGATACTGTGGCCCACAAGTATAAGACAATGTGAGGATCGTCATTCTTCCAACGAAATTTGTCATGACGTCTCCTTGATTAATAGTGTCCCTCAATCCACTATATAGTTATGCACAAATTTCTTTTGATTTTTGTATTCCAATTTATTCTAACTTCTTCAATGGAAGCATAAGCATCCACCATGTTTTGTTGGAACAAATGTCTACTCTGTAACAAAGTTTGTGCCTCTCCAGCTCGTTGTGGTAAGTGAAAAGAATATTATTGTCTCATTGTAACTGTTTTTCTCTTGTAGCACCTTCCCATTTTTATATTTTGATGACTTATCAGAATCCTATAACCATCTTCTACATATGGAAACAATAATGGGAATTGTAGTGCCATGAAACTTTGGTGCAATTCTGTAATTCTTTGAAGAACAATTGTGGTATGTTTAACAATAATATCCCAATGACTTTCTTCATTTGAGCTTTGATTAAATAAAAGTGTTGCAACTTCTTAGCAAGATGGCAGGTTATTTTGTCTCCCATAGAAAACCTATTGCTAAGCAATCTTAGTTTTAATTCTCTCACATCATGGTGATCATATTTATCTCTAACCATCCTAAATGATTTTACCAAGACATTGTGATTAAACAACATATAAAAAATGTCTTTTACAAGTTTCTCTTGAAGATGACTATTTTTTTTATCACCTTGGAATAAGCCTAATCTATTTAGTTCCTTGTTTTATGGGTCTTGTATATAAAGTGGGCAACTTTTAGCTTTTCTCCATTCTCAGGACATAAAGACTCAAGTAGGTGGTAAGCATGTCCATTGATTTGAAAGACACAAGGACCTCTATGTTTTTTTTTATTTAATTTTATAGTAATTTTTGCCACCCATAAATATAAAAGTAAAAGTCGTATTATAAATTCTAATGTTACGACGAAAATATTTTGATGCACTATCTCCATCATAATCAAGCAAGTCAAAAAGCAAAATTGGTGGAAATTTTAATAATGGAATGTGCACCTGGCCTTCCATGCAACATGTAGAAAGCTTTGGATTTTGAGGGTGTTCACTCTTTTTTGCTCTTTCTTCGTAGTGCTAAAGAGCTCCATAAAATTGATAGGCACCATCGGCTTTTCAAAATTCCAGGTTTTAATGATAGAAGCTAATAAAGAAAATAAACTTTTTTAGTATGCAAACCATATATAGCGACCAAACATCAATGAATAGTAGCAAGTTTAAAATAATGATTAAAATATTTTAGAAGTTACCTGTTTGTCTACAGGTGACATTGAAAATTGTAGATGTTGAAAGACTAGTTTGGGAAGTTTGTCTAATGCGGACTGTAAAAGAACAGAAATGGAATAGATTACATGATGTTTTGGAGGTAAATCATTTCATTCATATACAATAGAATTCTTGGAACAATTTTTGAATAAGGAACCTAGATTGGATCTTAAAACCATATTCATATGCAAATGTAGTAATTTGTTGCTTTTATATCTTGTTTGTTGAGATTAAGGATGTTGTCATGGAATAGAGTGATCAACTTCTACGTGAAGCCAATCGATGAAATGATCAGTTACAATAATATCAAATAAGCTAAATAAAATATAGGAATTGTATTTAAGAAATATATTAGCACACATTTATTTTCAACACAGACATAATTCCTTTTAAAATGAAGCAATTGTTTTCTTTTAAGCTTTTCCAATTGGTATTGATCAATCTCAACAAAAATGTATTATACACATGGAAGCAAACCAAAATTAAGAATATGATGTTAAAAATATAGAGATAAAATATGTCAAATATTGAGTCAATGTTTACTAAACTTCTATGATTTAAGAGATAAAAATAATTTCAAAAACATTTACTACATTTCATATTAGTAAGGAAGAAAACTTGATGTAGTATGTGACTGGATTCCTATAAGGAACTGGCACGACAACTTCAAAGTGCATTATCTAAAAATTCATCCTTGTAACACCCTATAAGTCAATTTGTCAAAAAGATTTAGACAAAATGAATAACCAAACAATATAAACAAATGTGTAAAAAACAACTTTCTTGTAGCTTGTTGTGATATCATATATACAAGAAGATGGAGATGAGAAGTTAAAAAAAATATAAAAGGCAAGGTTGCACCAAAAAGAGGTTCCAACTAAAAAATCCTTCTTAGTTTTGTGATTAACCTAGTTTTAAATAACCACATAATACGTGTGGAGTACATCGATGAGATTAAAACATTATAAGAACAATAAATTATGAAATGCATTCTTTTCACAATAAATTTTGAAAAATTATTGACATAAAGAGTTGTAGAAAACTTATTTCTTGAATCTAGATTAGGAGAAGAATAATGCAATGCAACAAAAAAGCTAAATCGCCCAATATGTGCACAATTGATTAAATAATCAAGTTTGTTACAAGGTTACATCACCTTCTTATGTGTGTTAGTAAAATAAAAATGAAAGTTAGACATGAGACATGCATCACAAATTATAGCCATGATATAGTGAAATATGTCTTTTAATATAAAATATAATTTGTCTATTATGAATATATCTGAAGAGATCTTGATCTAACAATGAATATTTTATAGTAAATAGTGTCATAGCTCATGTGAATATCAATACTTTGTCGGACACATAACCATGGAGTTGGCAAACATTTTTCAAAGAGGCACTAATGAAAATTGAATCCTTGGGCAACACACAACCATATAATTGGCAATCAAACTACCCAAAGAAACATAAAATCAAGGTATCTTTTAATTGAAATGTATTTTTTGTTCATATTTTAATTTGACCTAAGCTATTAAATTTGAATTATTTCTCAATTCAATGGCACAAATCTTTTAAACATGATTAAAATTTACTTAGGTTTAGACTTTCGCTTACTTGACAAGTGATCATTTGTATTTCAACACTAAGCAGCGAGACGAAACTTGGGATCACGGAGTACCGCGAAGTGATGTCAAATGTGAGACGTGATGAAGAAACTTGAGGCCAACGGTTACATGCAAAACGCGAGTGAGGTGCAGATCTCTGTTAATGAAACATAACAAACAAAATACAACTCTTCTTACTGAGATGAGATATGTTTGTACACATGCAATAAATTACTCTAAAATGACGTGAAGGAGTTTGTTCTAATAAAATATAATAAAAGTTGGTTTAAGTCTTTCAATTTAATCTATTCGTTTTGAGGTTATTCCGGTTGTACAAGATTGTAAAAATGAATTTATGATCTACTTGATATGAATTTTGTTATTTTTATGTATGGTGGGAATAATTAGTTATGTTTAAATCCAATAAATCATGTAATTCATTTTAAGTTTAACAAAGTATTAAATTTAATTATCATTTGTATTGTTTTATTAAATAGTTAATATGATATGTCTTCGATAAAAATAATAGACTTGTTATGGGGTAGACATTATGATAATGAAACACAATTCTTTAATTATTTTAAAATAAATTGTCTTATACGTAAGATTATTGTGAGTAGAAAATCAATAATCCAGATCGATCAATATAAATGTGAGGGTCTTTATTAGATAAAGATTAATAGATTCTATTTATTAAATTACATATATAAAGATTAATAGATTCTATTTATTAAATTACATATATAAATGATGCATGTATGTTGATATCATCATTGAACTAAGAGATTTTTTAATTGTTAATATTGGATTTTTTTTTATCATAATATCCTTTTTTTTTTAATTTCTACACCAAATTGCACTACGTTGAACCAAGCAAGTGATCGCATGTTGGCGTTGCCATCTGCTGAAAGAATTTTGTTATCCTAGATGCGGCCATGTACTAGGCCAAATACTTTTTTTCTTCTTTTTTTCATATTGGAAATTTGTTTATTTAATAAAATAAAAATAATTATAATATTTTAAAAACAAAATATTATTAATAAACTAAAATAAAATTTATTAAATTAAAGGAAAAAATACACTACATGTATCTAAACAAACGATGTGTTGTATTATCTTTACAACTTCCTCCGATTTTATAAATAAATTTAAATTATTTTAACAACTTTCTCTTGTTTTCATGAACTTAATTATACTTTGTTAACCATTTTCTCTTATGCTTAAATCTCTAACCGTAAAAGATATCTAAAGAGTAAACAAAATTGTCCTATTTTTTCTCCGAATCAAATAAATAAAAATAATATTAAAATGGAAGAAAAAATACATCAAATTTAATTATAATACATAAAAATAGAACGCACATATCTACATTTAAAATATCTTTTACTCGTGGGAGTTTAAGTAAAGCTTCCTAATATAGTTGAGGTTCGGCCGTCTTAACAACCCTTATATAGAAAATTAGAAAATTATGTCTTTTCATTGATGTATTTTTTAAATATACATATTTGTGTTCCATTTTAAAGATATTATAATTTAAATTTGATGTATTTTTTTCTTCTATTTTAATGTATTTTTTTCTTTTAAGTCGATGTATTTTATTTATTAATATAATTTACTTTTTAATTATTATTTTTATTTATTTGATGGAGAGAAAAAATAGGATGAAGTTGTTAAAATAATTTAAATTTATCTATAAGATAGAGAGTTGTTAAGATAATACAACACGTCATTTGTTTAGATACATCTAGTCAACTGTATTTTTTCCTTTTATTTAATTTAATGTATTTTATTTTAATTTATTCATAATATTTTGTTTTTAAAATATTATAATTATTTTTATTTATTAAATAAACAGATTTCCAATTTAAAAAAATGAAAATTAAAAATATTTGGCCCTAGTTGCATCCCCTCCAGCAAATCGCAACGCCAACCTGCGATCACTTGCTTGGTTAAAAAAAGTAGGACAATTTGATATTTTATTTTCAATGTGGGGCAATTTGGTGTAGAAATAAAAAAAAAAATTATGATAAAAATAATCCCCTTTCTTTACTAAAATTCATTTTTTCACTCATAATACACTCAATCAAAAAGAGCATTCACTTTTTTTCCATAATTAGAGGTTGCTTAAGATTTGCTTCAAAACAATAAAAGAACCGTTTTAGTTTATAAATTGAGACAAAAATCAGGAATTTTGATAGATATATCCCTCTTTTTTTTAAATTCCAAAAATGCCCCAACTTTAAAACAAATACATTGTCCTACTGACTCAATTGCTCATTGCACCCTGGGGATGCATATGCTCGAAGGAGCTGTTTTTTTGTTTTTAACAGATGATGGTCGCATACTAGGGATGTGAACTTGTATTGATGTTTTTTTTTGTCATTTAATGAATATTTGTATTTATTATTAATTATATTTATTATTATTGAATAATTTAAAAATAATTAAAATATTTAAAAATTCAAAACACTATTATGAAAAAAATAATAATAAATTTAATAATATTATAAATAATAATAATAATAATAAAAAGAATAATAATTTTAATAATAAAAAGAAAATTATATTAACAAAATAAAATAAAATACATTAAATTGAAATAAAAAATACAATAAAAAAAGAAATTATATTTTATTATTATTATTATTATTATTTTCATTAATTTTTATTTATTAGATAAAAAAAAGTTGGAGGAAGTTGTTATAAGAATGTGCCAAAAGAAGAAGAAGTTGTTAAAATAATTTGTCAAAACAAAACACGTTGATTTTAACATGTTATATTATTTTGACAACTCCATCCTATTTTGTTGGTTAAACAAGAGGAAGTTGTTAAGAAAATACATTGTTATTTTATCGTCAAAATATCAACAACACGTTATTTATTTTAATACATTATCGTAGCAACGTCCTCTTGTTTGTTTGACATATTATTATAACAACTTCTTCCATATTTGCGCATTATTATAACAACTTCCTCTTTTTTTATCTAATAAATAAAAATTAATGAAAATAATAATAATAATAATAATAATAATAATAATAATGATAAAATATAAATTTGATGTATTATTTACTTCAAATTTCTTTATTTTTTTCTTTACTTGAACATGTTTTAATGTAATGATTCAAGGACAGTAATCACATTTAGCTCATAGAAAGAACCCATAGATGTGTTATAAGTGTTTGAGAAGTAAAAAATAATTTAGTTTAATGTTAATGAATGTGTATTTGTTGAGTATACAATGTAACGTTTTTATAGTGGCACAAAAACTTAAAGAATTTAAGTGAATTTACAATTCTTAATAAGATTTTGTCAACAAATAAAATTAAGATTTCCTCAAATATCTTAATAACTTTTATTTTAAAGATTTTCCTCAATTCAATAAATAGTAGATTTGAAATCACAAAAAAGATATTAAAACTATATCTTATTTATTTTTGACAAATATCGTTGGCAATAAAATTTTGTTCAGTTAATCAAACTATATGTTATAAATCACAAAATTATGCATAAATATTTGGCTTGGTTTAGTGTTTATGAGTTTGGTTTAATTTGTTTCGTATGCTGTATGGTTTTATAGGATTTTATGGATCATAACAACTTAAGATTGCTTAAGAAACATATCAAAATTATTTTTATTTTTTATTTTCTTATCCAGAAATATATTAGTTGTTGATAATTTATGTATTTGAATCTCTTCGATAATCATGATTTTATTTATTTATTATCTTTTATAATTAAAGTTCTTATCTAAGTTTTAGTATTTTCACTCTAAAATCGGTTGATTTTATTTTATACGTATTAGTTTGTTGGTAATAGTTGTGTCAAAATAAAAAATCGTATCTTTATTCTATTATAAAAATAATAACAGCACTGAATCTCATATCTCCATTTATTTAGTCTCATAATAAAAAAGAAGTTATAGAGTCATTATCTCTGACTAAAAGATTTTATCAAAATTTAAAATTGAGATAAAAGATAGATTTGAGAACTATAGATAAGGATGGTACAAGATATAGAAACAATAATACTTAGGGTTAAATAAGTTCTTAAT
>JBBPBS010000577.1:10926209-10999973 GCA_037974835.1 Cicer judaicum
AAATAAAAAATTGTAAATCAAGGTAACATTGTTTTTCATTTTATTTATGAAAAAAATGTAGAAAAGTATATTCTTTTTGCAAGTCATAATGGTTTAAATTTAAAATTTTAAATGACAATGCTTTTCAACAAAAATAAATAAATAAAAATACATAGGATATTTAGAATCTGATGGTTAATAGATCCATTTGTTTAACATTTTAAAAAATTAATTTTGATTTTATATTTTTCAAAATGATTTTTACGTGAATTTATAAAAGTAATAAAAGTTTTTTAGATTTATTTGTTATCAATTAAAAAAAAGTAATTTTGTCATTTTTCAATTTAATTAATTTTATTTTATTAATATAATTTACTTTATTATTATTATTTTTATTAAAATTTAGAATATTATTAAATGTTGCACGTCGCATCCTTATGTTGCGATAAGAAGGGCAAAAAAGTAGAACAATTCTATATTTTTTTTCTTAAAATAGGACATTTTGGGATTAAAAAAAAAAGGATATACATATCAAAATCTCCAAAATCAATCAAAGAAAAAATATTTGGGTTAATTTTCTTTTCATAGGAAGATAAGAAGAAAATATTCTTTTTTTTTTTTTCTCTTCCTGAAGTCATAAGGAAAATAGAGAAGAAATGGTAAAGAGATACAAAAATCATAATTAAATTAAGTCAAGTGATAACGATAAAAAATCTAAACCCATTGTAATTTGAGTGCATTTGTTTCAGATTTTTTCAAATTAAAAATCATATTTTAAGGTTCGAACTGTGCTTGTTTTATATTTTTTTTTAAATCATTTGTTAAAAAAATCATTTTTTGACTACAAATAAAAAGCTAAAAATAATAGCTTGTCACATTCACTCCTTGCAATAGGTTAGAGACAAGAATATCACAAATTTTAAAAACACAGAACTTAATTCGCTGACTAGACAAAATGGTATAATTACCCTTAGCTTTTTTGGAAAATCCAAAACTGTCCTTACCTTTTTTGCATTAGTTTCCCACACTCAACTGTGACTATGTTTCTCCTTCCAGGAGAATTTGATATAGATTTTGATCAAATAAGTTTTCTTCTATATTTCAATTTCTCCACATTGTATTGTTGTTCTTTTTATGTATTTTATTTGAATCATTTTATTTTTACATTGTTCATATGTTAATACAATTTTTTTTTTCCTTTTGTATGTTTATTTATTATTTTTCAATAAGTATTTAAGATACATTAATCAATTTTAAAATGTGTCTAATAAATGATAAATTAAAAAAGTCTTATCTTTTATGATAACTTTGTAATTTAAAAAATCACTTTTATAAATTTGTATATAAATTAAAAATCATTTTTATAATAATAAATAAATGAAAATTAAAAAATTATTTTTAAACAAATCTCTACAAAATAATCTTTAAATTTTATTTAACTAAAAATCATTTTTATTTAAGCTATATAACAAACAAACATCAAATAAAAAAATCAACCACCGCCTAAACGGTTGTTTGGCTAATGGCATGTATCTCTTCCGATTTATTTTAAGCTTCATTGTTTCTCAAACCCATTTTTTTCCTTTGAAATCACGTTTGTCTTCTCTTTTGTTTTCTTGAAAAGGATCTGAAAGCATGTTTTGTTGAAAAATAAATTATTTTTCGTTTGTACGACTTATGGTTTTAAAATTTATTTTTATAATTAAAATAATGACATCTTTTTAGAGTTTTTGAGACACGAGTCATACAACTTGGTAGTTTTAAAACTTACATTTCAAAATAATTTTTTTATCAACAATAAAACAAATTTTCTTTTAAAAAAAAAAAGTAATCAACATATCCGCATTTTTTTATCCAAAAACTAGATATCTTTGATTTCTCCATCGCATCAGGAGATACATAATAGCAAGATCACGCTCTTGTCGAGCATAATAATAATTTTTTTTTAAACACACTTTTATTTCAAAATCACATTCATCAAAAATAATTTATATTCACATTTTAATGATAAGAAATAATAAATATATTTAAGTTAACATTCATTTTACACAATTAATTATAAGTAATTGTATTTTAACAGATATCGTAGGTGCTAATACCTTCCCTACATGTAATCGACCCGAACTCAAAATTTAGTTTCAAATACTATTTTTTTTAAAGATTTCTCAATATTTTCCCTATTATAGATAAATTTTGATGACAATTTTATTGAATTAGAGAAATATTTGAAATTTTAGACCGCGACACTTTATAATGAAAATTTAGGTTGCTCATTATAAAGTGAAATGTATCTTCAACATGAGAGTATAGTACATATATTTTTCCATTGATGATCATTATCTACAAATGTGATTTCAATAATCTATTTTCGAGCCTAGTCTCTAATGAAATGATGATTAATTTTAATATGTCTTGCACATGTTGTAAAATTAGATTTTTAATTAGACATATAGCATATGTATTATCATGGAAGCATATGTATTATTATGGAAGATAAATATGTTACTCTTATTCATATCTTATTCATATGATAGTCTTCAATGTGTTACTTAATGAAGAGTAGTTGTGTATTGTAACTAATTGTTGGGATGTATTAGACTTATGATGTCTATAAGTTAATAGCTCCTTGCCTTCTTTTAACCACGATATTAGATTGTCTCCAAATAATTGACAACCACCATTGATATTTTTCTCTCAAATCTATCTACAACATCACAAAAGTTTATAAACTTGTAATCATGTAATTTCTTATTCCAACATGTCAAGATTAATAGTTTCTTGCAAATATCTAAATATTCTTTAACAATAGAATGAATATAAGATCTTGAAGCAATCTGATAAAGGAGTAAACTAATCATACCTCCGTATACCATTTGGTTTACTTTCTTGATTCATCTATTCCTATAGCACCCTTAGAATGCATATGAATTTTGAATGAGTTTTCTTTCAAATTTGAAAGATTTGAGAAGTTTTTATGTAAACTTTGCTTGGTGGATGCAAATCTCATATGAACATTGCTTGAGTTGAATTTCAAGAAAGAACTTTCTTCTCTCATGTTTTTTTTTTTTATATATAAAATCATTCTACATAAACTAACAAAATCTTTGCAAAACTTTTTATTAGTGGCACAAAAATAATAGCATCTACATGTATTTGAATTAAGAATAAATCATTTTTAGATGATTTTATATGATTTTATAAGCAAGGTTGTGTCCTCTTGTCCTTGATGAAATTTCCATGAAAAACGACATGATATGTCATACCAAGCTTTGAGAGCTTTTGTGTCGTGATAGAATCAAAATATTAAGAAAGTATATAAAGTTAAGATAAATGCAGTCATATAAATTTAGTATTAAATCAACAATTTCTTATGCATTGAAATTTGCTCTATACAGTCCTTGAGAAAATAAATATGTTGTCTCATGTGGTTAGGTTTTTTAGAAAACCTAGTTGCTATTGTAAGAATAAATGGTGGCATTTCTAGGTTGGCTTGTATGAGATTTGTGCAATTAAAATCGATCTATTATCCCTAATTATATTTTCTTGCAACATGTTAAAAGAGAAAATTAATAAAACAAATCAAATTATCAACAAACTTAATACTACAATCAACTTTCACACCATGACTATATGATGTCCATCATGTGCACTATACACATGTAATTAGAATATGTGCGCTTGTATGGTACCAAACACATTATGATATACAATCGTGTCTTGAGTTTATATCATTGGCACACTAGATCAAACTGTAAAATAAACTTTTAGGGCAAACATTAAAAAACGTAAAAAAAACTTGAAGTTTATGATTTTCACATACTTAGATTCAATGAGGAAGCTATAGTACATCGCACCAAATTGATAAAATAAAATAGTTTCTATCCTTTTTACCCCTTTTCTAAGACACATGTAAGGATGAATATTATTTTGTATACCTAAGAAAAATGAATGTGTCTTTTGACACAAAAATGAATGTGACTTTTGTGGGCAGAGAGATTATCAATTTATAAGTAATGTCATTTAATCTGACACGTCTATCAAGTGTCAATATCAATGGATGGAATTGATTCTTTTAATATTTAGTGGTTACTATAACATTTGTCTTTCTAATTTCTAACTTTTGATATTTAGTTGTTACTATAACTATTTGCCTTTCCAATTGCTAGCTCTTATAGCTGGTGGTTATTATAATTTATTTAAGACCAATAAATTCGAAGGTTATGAAGTTATAAAAATTGTTACACAAAAATCAATAGGTAAAATATTTTCTTATGACTTTGTTATTTTCAAAATTAATTATGGGATATTGTCTTTTGACCAAACTTAGTTTCAACGGTATATACAATTGAAATTCACTTATTGAATATTAAATTACTCTAACTAAAATATTTCATTCCTGGAATAGTAGGTGTCTTCTCTCCCTATATCAACTCGAAGTTAGGTTGAATTTATGATTGAAGGTTTAGTGTCTATAGCATTATAAATGATGACTGCATTGTTAATTGAGTAATATATCATATGCATTTCATATGTTATATTTGCATGATAAATATATACGTTGAACGTGAGGTTAGCATGCAAGTGTGGTTATAATGTGATTTAGGGATTATGTGTTATTTGATATAAGTATCACAATATGCTATTGCGTGTTAGGATTGTTATTCCAATTATACAAACAAATAGTATAATATAGTGAAGTGAGTTTTACTGCAATAATTAATATTATCAATTTTGATTAAGAGTGGATATTAAAAATTTAACATATTTATCACTTTATTCTTTAACACACGCCCTTTAAAACTAAATCAACATTATATTTTTTTAAATTTGTTTCTAATTCAACAAGGAAAAATAAAAGTTATCTTAAATACAATTACATTCCCTAATCCTAAATATAAGGAAATAATATATTTATATTTGATGTCTCAAATATAAGGTATTTAATATTGTAAAAAAATGTTATTTCTAAAATACTTAATAATCGATCTCTAGAAAATTTTCTCTTATAGAAGGACACTTTTAAAAATATATTTATTCGAGATAATAGGATTAATTACATTTTTTCTTCCTAAAAAAGGATTAATTACACTTAAAATAAATATTTAAGTAGGTGTTGTTTTTAGTCATAACAAGTGATCCAGAAGTGTAAGTGGCGAACGCCGCTGAACACAGAACAAAGCAACACAAGACAAGCCTTGGTAATTAAAAAAAGGAAAAAAAATAGGGTGGTGAGGTTTAGGGAAAAACCCTTACTATGATAGTTTCACAAATTTGCTGCAATGGAGGAAGATGATAAATCAAATAAAAACTCTCAATCTCCAATGGCTTTCCCTCCTTACCGTCGATCTCACTTCCGTAGTCAAACTTACCATACCCTTGTCCGTATCCTATCCCACCTCTCTCCTTCCGCTATTCCAACTCAATCCCTTAATGTTCCTGGTACGTATATTGTTGTTGTTGTTGTGGTTGATGAATGATGATGATGTTATTGTTGTTGCTAATACTGTTTCGGATTTGGCATTCTAGTTTTATTTCATTGATTGCCCCAAGGTTTAAATTGGGGTTTCGGCAATGGATTGATTTCACAGTTTAGGTCGCGGTTGCGCTCAATTTTTACCTTGCTTTTTTTTCTTCATATTTATTGATTTGAATTTGAATTTGATTTATGTCGTTGAGATTCGACTGACACAAGCCTCTTCTTTTATCTGAGCTTCGGTCGGGTTATGAATAGCAAAGATAACATAAGCGGTTGGATATGTGGATAGGAGACTTGTAGATTCTGTAATAAGGAAAATAAATGAGTAGTCAAGTTGCAAGAGGCAGTGGATGAAGTACCAAAACTGTAAGAGAAAGTATTAAAAAAGACCTAGAGATGAATGAGATGGATAGAGATATGATGTATGAAAGAACATTATCACTTTGTTTGAGCAATAAGTCTACTTAGTTCTTGTTGTTGAATTGGTTTGAATGTTGATTCAATCCAGTTTATTTTTTATTTTTGAATTTTTGTTAATTGAAATCAAAAGGGTGTTCTTTTTCTTCGATACTTTTTTAAAAAAAAAAAATTTGTGATGTTTCCTGTTGGATTTAGAATTGAAGCTTAAGATTAGGTTGTTGTTATGAATCAATTTATTGATAGTTCTGCACTTGTCATATTTGCCACTCTTTTTGTTCAAAAACTCAATATATATTTTTTTGTACTTTTTTTTCTTTTCATGTTTCAAGATAATGACATTGGTGGATTGGGGCTAGAAAACAAGGAAAAGGAGCCTGCGAGCTCTGAGATAAATGTTGGTTCAAATGTTATGTTTCCCAAGGGTTCTGTACCCTTGAATGAAACACATGATGTCCATGAGACCGTTGAAATTGTTGGAGACAAGAGCAAGGATTTTAGTGTCAATGATGTGGTCCTAGAAGATATAGAGTTTCTGATGGAAAAAGATGAACCGTCTGAGGAAATAAATGGTTTTCATTTGGAACAGACACTAATGGACGAGTTCGAGCTGATTGTGAAAGGGACCGGAGATCCTGTTCGTGGTAATGATTTATTCCTGTTGAACTCAGGATTGAACGAGAAACAGAATAGTGGTAGTGAAGTTGATTTGATGGATTACCAAGTAGAGCATGTTGAACTTCTGCATTCTGGTACTAGCACATCTGGAAGTGTAAGGGAGCTGCAATCGCAAGTAGCGGGAGAGTTTAATCAACTTGCCTCTGAAGACTGTCTTGTGTCCGAATCAACAAAGGGACAAGCTTCTGCTTCAGTAATTAGTACATCGAGTTTCAAGAACAAAACTCAACAAAAGGAAACCGAATTGGTGAAACCAGTTTGTTCCATGGTAGGCTTTGTTCCTACTATTCAAGAAGGTGAGTTTGAGAAGGAAGAACAAAATGGTCATAAGCTTGCTGAACCAACTCATATTTCTTTAGATCTGGATACGAACATTGAAGCATCAAATATGACTGAAGATGGTGGATTATTGGATTCTACAGTTATAAAAGATAAACCCGTAACACCAACAGGAGAGAAATCAGAGAAGATAATTTCTGTGAACAATGAAACTCATGATTCCAATATTCTGATTGAAGAAGGAGATCTAGAAGAGGGAGAAATTTCTGGAGACTTTGAAATGGATGGAAACACATCTGATGTGTCTTCTGCAGATGCTACAATTGCAGAACAGATGAAAGTGGATGAGGTTCAATTAGCAATCTCCAGGGAAGACAGCCACGTAGGAAGTAAAGTTATCAATTACATACCAACAACTTTAACCCAAAGTCAAGTCTTGCACAAAGGATTCTTGGAAGAAACTGCTACCAAAGATCGTGAGAACTCGTCTGCAGTACAGGTACGTTTTTCACTCGAGCATTTCAGTAGAATATGCTACAAAGCATTTTTACCTTCTCCTAGTTAAATCATATATGTATAAGATAAGCTCTCTTTATTTTAGTTACCTTCTCATTATGTTTTGTACTAACTACTGACTACCAATGATTAGTGATTGGAAGATATTCCATGACGACCCTTCCTTTTGTTATTTTAGTATAGTAATTTCCAAATTATTTTAATGATGTTAAGAATAAGTTTATCATCAACCATATCCTTCTGCATCTTATGTAGAGTTCTATAGTATGGACAACTATTCAATGATTTTAAAACTTGTGATGTTGGCTTTCCTTTGATTTAGTATTGTTTATCTACAGCAGATAATTGATGCTAGCAAAAAGAAAAGAAGTGGTCTTGACTCTAAGAAGCAAAACAATAAGGTTTTCTTCTGATATTGTTGGCTTGTTAATTTTCTTTCATGATGTTGTATTGTTTTTGTTGTTCCAAACTTGTCATATTGATTTTGAATCTAGTTAATCCATCCTCCTCTGAAGTCATTCCAACATCAGTTAATTAATCATCTGCTATTTCTGAAGTAGAGAAATGCTAGCAAAACACTCTTTCTACCACACTCTCTTCTATTGATTCAAATGCATATAGATCCGTTCAACTATATATATGTGGGACTCACATGATTTACTGAAACCCATTGACAAAATAGTGAAACTCATTTGAAGTTCAACAATAAGAGAGTGTACTTGAAAAGAGCATGTTGATAGCACTCTTCTTTGAAGAATTATCAACAAATCTATATGATTGCAACATGTGACTCTTTATTTATTTGATAAACTATATTTTGAAGATAAGTCTTTACATTGTTTTTGGTTCACATTTATTTTACTGATTCTTTCTTCTATTTGAGTTTTTCTGAAAATTTAATTGAAGTTTGGAATTATGTTAAAATTTAATTTTCAGACTCATTCATATCTTTAGACATCCTATGTAGAGTTCTATCATTTGTTCCTACTTTTTATTAATTTTGAGACTAGTGATGCTGATATTTCTTTGGTTAATTATTGATCTTTGACAGGAGGTGATTGATACTAGTAGAAAGCGAAAATGTGAATCTGATTTTGAGAAGAAGGAAGATCTAAAGAAGGTACTCTTCTGATAATTTCTATTAATTTTCATTCTAGATGTTGTGCTATGGTTCCTAACTTTTGATACCGATTTTCATGCTACTGAACTCATTCTTTGAAGTTATTTCGACTCCAGTTAATTATGTGTTATTTGTGAAGAATAATAAAAATCTGTATGTTTCCAACTTGTGGCTATTTACTTCATTTGATAAAATTTATTTTGTAGGTCTTTGTATGGTTTTCACTTTCCATTTAATTTTCCCTATTTCTGCTTTTGAAAATTTTTAACTAAAGATCAGAATTATGTTACATACGAAATATTTTATGGTAAACCAAATTTTTGGCCGTTCTATGTAGAGTTCCATAATGCGGCCCAAAAATGTAATGATTTTAAGGCAAGTGATGCTGATTTTGGTTAATTATTGATCATTTGCAGCAGATGGTTGATTCCAGTAGAAGTAAACGTGGTCCTGGTTCTAAGGAGAAGAAAACTAAAAAGAGGGTATTATTCTGATATTGCTGTTAATATATTTTCCTTTTGTGTATTTATACTCTTAACTTGTGAAGGGATTTTGAAGTAATTTCAACATCAGTTAGTTTATCATTGGTTATTTTTTAAGAATAATCCTTAACTGAATTCTATATGTTTTCATATGACTGATTTCTTTATTTGATAAATTGATTCTGTAGAAGAAATATCGAAAAAACAGAGCAGAAAAGAACAGAGAACTAGGCGTTAAAAGATTGAAGTTGATTCCAGTACAGAAACCAAAAACTATCCAATATTGCCGCCATTATATGAATGGAAGGTGCCATGAGGTTGTCATAAACTCAATTCTATTAAACACCGACTTATTTTTCACATTATATCATGTCATCTTTATTCTTGTTTTTAATTCTCTATTATTACTTTTCATTGAACCATTGCACAATGTGGAAGAGAATTTGTTATTCTAGTGTTGATACTTCATTTCACTATTTGAATTTTGGAAAGGTAATTGATGTTATATTTGATATTTCCAACATAGAATCTGAATGAAGTTCATTTCCATATGGGATTAATGAATCCATGTCGTTAAATAACAAGATAGTGAAATCTCATGTTAATATTTGTTTTTCATGTAAAATATAATAAGTTATCAAATAATTCTTACTTCTCTCATGCTTCGACCAAAACTAATTGGACAGGGTGACAAGTGCAATTTCTCACATGATACTGTTCCTTCAACAAAGTCCACGGTATTGGTCGTTTTTGAGATTTTTACTCCTTACTATAATTATTTTTTCATCAAGTTGTAAAAAACCAAGAGAAATTTACAAAGCATTGTATTGATTTTGAAATTGCAGCCATGCACTCACTTTGCTCGTCACTCTTGCATGAAAGGGGATGATTGCCCATTTGATCATAATCTCTCCAAGTATCCTTGTTCCAATTTTTTGTCTAAAGGCTCTTGTTATAGAGGTGATGCTTGTTTGTTTTCACACCAGGTACAACATCCTATTCAACTTCACTTGTTATAAATGAATGTGTCAACAAACATAATAATGTATCTATATATCCAAACGGCTTAGTTAAGCACTTATAGCATAAGCGCTTATGTAATATGTTGTTCCTATAACCAAAGATAAAATAAAGTCAACTTGTTTTCATATTAGTAGTAAGCTATAAACTGTTTCCATAAGCTATACTGGAGAGCTTATAAAAATAAGGTCAAAAGATTTTCTGGATATATTATAAGTTGATTCTATAAGCGCTCCCATGTAGCTCATAAGTTCTTATACCAGTATATAAGTTCAAATTAGTCAATCCTTACTGATCCTTATTATCACATGGATTAAATTGAGCTCTTTCTGATTTAGGTACCGATCAACCAAGATATACGTACGCCTTCAAAGGCTTGCAAACCAGAGTTGAAGTCTCCGCTTCCGTTAGGAAATACAAATTTCAGTACGCCATCGAACAATCATGGCTGTAATTCTGTCCAGCAAAATCGCAAACCAGAGTTGAAGTCTCCGCTTCCGTTAGGAAGTACAAATTTCAGTACACCATTGAACAATCATGGCTGTAATTCTGTCCAGCAAAATTGCTTCACCAATTCTAAGGGAGTCGATTCTCAAATCAATGCAGAACATAAGGTGACAGACACTTCACGGAAACAGCCTACCTCAGCACCCAAAGGAATTAGGTTCATAAATGTTGCTAACTTATCACCGAGCCTTAGTACGCCAAAACAAGACACAGTAACACCAAGCAAGGGAAGTCTTGTCCGCAATGGAACATGTACAGATAAAGGTCAAAATATTGCGGAAATTCCTAAGAAATTGCCATCTGCCACACCTAAGGGAATTAACTTTCTTTCTTTCGGCAAAAGTTCCGTTTGCAGTTTTAAAAGTTCTATCGGCTCCCATGTAAATAAGGAAAATGGTATCAAGTTGCCTCAATCAGTCAATTTTGGTTTGCCTGAACATTCAGTTTCATTTCTGAATAAGGATGATTATGGCAAAGTTAGTGACAGAACAGCACAAAAGTTACCACAAACTGCTCTCTTCCCACCTGAGATTTTAGACAAAAACCGATCCATGGCAGAAATAATGAAATTGAAATTTCTAGGGAAAGATTCAACAGATGATTCCTCAAGGGATCACGGCCGTTGGAAATCAGTTCAAGAGGTAAAAAAGGCATCTGAGAACTCTCAGGCTTCAACTGTGACCTCGGCTATGCTTCTGGCGCGTCCAGCTGTCTCACATCAGTCTTCAGAATGCCAAAGGGCGCTCTTATCAACTTTAGCTTTTGCAACGGAGCATGAATCAGATATAAAGATGAAATGCCCTACTGGTGCTTCACCTGTATGATCAGAGGAAAAAAAGTAAAACAGTTGTAGCTCAGTGTTCAAAAGAATAGCATTGCTAAAATTGGTTTCAATCCATTCTTGGTGATTTGAATGAAGGTACTTCCCTGCTTATAATGGATGATAACCAGAAAGGGAGGTGTTTAGTTTGCAATGTTTCTATTTCTCTCACGGTATGATTGCAGGTATAATAGTGCTTATTACTAATATCGATTGCTTCTCATTTAACATTTGAAGAGTAGTAGTTTAGCCCAAATGATCGATTTACATTTTACTATTGGCAGAATGTATTTCATGCCTACAATTTGAATTTGATTGCATTCAACACAATTATAGTTTGCTGGTATTTGTTCAGTTAAATACTTAAATCCTTAGTTAAATTGTATTTAAAGCATTTTAAGTTTGATATATTAGTTATAGTAGTTTCAATTTCATCAGTCCTTGTGTCACGCCATTCATAACTCAGTAACTTAACTTTGTTGCCGACATTGTAGGTCATGCACTCATGCTGTTCATTACAACAACAATTTTGGGAAGGTTTTCTCCATCTACCTGTCAATACAGAGATTACTGCAATATTCTTGCTTCTGGAAGTGACTTGAATTTTGAAGTGGTTAGTTGATTTTAAATTTTTGGTTCTATCATTCATGTACATATCAAATTTGGTCTTTTGTTGCTTCTGCAGGTAATTTTGAGAAAATTGGTTGTATTATAAGATTTTGCATGAATTGCTGCTTAAACCAGTTTTTTAATATTTTTCTTATAATTCTGCAGGTGTATATTTATATTTAACACTGCGCTAGAAATCTCCAATTTCTGAAATTTTTGGAAGAAGTTCTGAAAAATTGTTTGGAGCAATATACGGCTGAATGATTTTTTGCTGCATCACCTTGATGTAAATTGTGATTATATATTACAATAATTAAGGATCAGTTTCTGAAATTTGATATATCTTGTGGTTTTTTGCTGCATCACCTTAATGCAAAAGTTATGATCGGAAGAGTTTAATTTTCATGCACTACTAGTGTAAAAAGTTTTACCTTGTTTGCACATCACAATTAATTATGTGAAAAGACTTTTAGAAGTAGTTAAAGTTAAAATAATTAAAGTAAAATGTTTTTAATAATTTGATAGTTGTATTTGATTAACAATATAAAAATTCTTTACATCAATAGTTTAAAATTTTACTTTTTTTTATATTGACAGTGTATATAAATTATATATATATATATATATGGAGTGATTAGAAAGTCATGAATGAACTCTGAAACTAGTGACTTGAGGACGTTCTATTCACGTCATGGTGTGACCTTGATAGCATAGTTATGCTTGTGGCCTATTGGGTCAAAGTAGTGATTGGTTTTACTCCTTCAACATGTCAATTTATACACAAGGCCATGTAATTTGATAATAACACGTCTCTAATGCTTTATGATGGAGATATTATCACCTATGTGAGGGAGTAATACCACTTCATAGATTGATCTAATTTTTCAACAAGATTCAACTTGGTAAATCTGATTAAAAAATAAGCAATAAAAATGTCATTCGATTTAAATCAGAAAACACAATATGCATGTATATATAGTTTTTTTTTATAGAACATATATTTATAGTTTTTGAACATGAGAAAATCTTGGTCCCTTCACTACCTCCACCTTCCAACTAAAAAGGAATAAATAAAGTAAACAATAAAGATGGCAATAAGAAAAAGTAAAAACAAAAAATAGTAAAGAAGTACAAATAAAGCATATTCACCTATTTTCACACAATAAAGCAATTTGTCATCAATTGACATCATAATCTTTTTGGAAAGTCACTTATTACTGAACTAGCCCAAGAATCATAAAGCATATGATGAAACAATGAAATTACAAGGTGGCTTTTGGGTAACACTCTTTTTTATGTAAGAAAAGCAACACTATTGGCATTCTAAACAGTGCTTCCTTAATCTTCGTATGGTATTGGAATTAAATTTACTTGTCCTTTCGAAACAAACTTATGGCTTATCAAAATTAAAGTATCACTCAAGTGCATAATCAGATTCGATTAATGACAAATCGATCAAGAAATTTTATTTCTCTCTCAATTAATATTTAGTTAAATTTTATTTACCTCTTAATTAAAATATTAAAATTCAGATAACTAAAGTCCATTTTTTCTAGCATCTAGTGGTTTAAGACCCAAAAAATTCAACTTGTTTCTGCCATCAAATTTATAGAGTTGTCAAAGTAGATCATCCCAAAACACTCAAAAACAATAAAATTGAGTATCAAATTTTGAGTAAAAACTTTAAGAAAGCTTTTTAAGGTTGTAGATTTCGTGATTTGAAATTAAAATTATTTTTCTATTATTTTTAGAGTCTGTTTAATATAGACTTCTAAAAAAAATCCAAAGATGAATTCTACTATTTTTAGTAAAAATATTATTTTTAATAATAAAAATAGAGAAAAGTTATAATATGTTATTAAAAACTGTAAAGGTTCACTTTTAAACCGTCATTAAGTAGTTTACATTAATGTATCCGTATTTTTATATATTTTTTGAAATAATATTTATTTTTTATTTTTCAAATTTTTTATAAAACTAATTTAGTTATAAATAAATGTGTCTAGATTCGTATAATAAAACATCTGTCTAGATTCGTATAATAACATCAATTTTATAGTTTATATTCAATGAACTTTTTAATCTAATTCACTAAAGTCTACTACTATATTTTTTTTATAATTTATAAATATGAATTAAAGTTTGATGATATATATATATATATATATATATATAATCTTGTAAAATCATGACGTTTAAGTTTAATATCTAAAAAAAATTATATATTTTTAGTTTTTATTTTAAATGTGTTACAATAAATATATGTTTTTAATTAATTAAAATAATTATTGTATATAAAAAAATTAATATCGAAATTAAATATGAAAAAATGTGATCTTATAGATTCTCAATTATGTGAATGTCAGAAATTCTTTTTTGATAGAGAATCTAGGTCCCAAATGTGATAGAAGAGAAAATATAATTTTGATAGAGAGGAGTACCCATGTGAATAATTAATGTAATTTATAACAAAAATGTCGATAATGTCTACGATATATTTATGAAAAGCAACATTTCAAAATTAAATATTTTTTTTTTAATTTTAAAGAAACATAAAATGTGAACCGTACAATTTATATCCAATGACTCAAATTGAGTGCAACAAGTGTTGAAATTTGATGGATGGATATGTATAGACACCAACACTAAGACATAGCCTGCAGAGTGTACAAATTTGTCCATTTGGGTTTGCATGAAGTGTCCCATTTCAACAACACCACGTGCTTATCATTAGCTTCCACAAAAAGACACGTCACCAATTCCTCAAATTCCAACATTATTTTTTTATTACAACCTCGTCTCTCTCAAAAGCATAGGTAGTAGTGAATAATTAAGCACAGCACAAACACTATGGCTGCTGCTCAATTCCTCACTCTTCTTCACTCTTCTTCAAGATCTTCTTTGCTCAAACCCTCTAGACCATTTTTCTACAAGCCCATCAAGGTAAATCATAATTTATTCCCAAAGTTTTCTTCTTTTTATTTTATTTTATAATATTTGAATTTTATTTAATTAATTGGTGTATCAAGAACTTTATATATTGTTTAAATTTTTGTTGTAGAATTATTAATTTTCTTTTTGCAAGTAAGAATGATCCAGTGGAAATTGAATTGGAGGAAAAAAGGTTGAATTTTATATTTATTTTGTTCTTGGTTGAAATTAAGGAGTTAGATTTGTTTGGTGTTTGAGAAAGTAGATTAATTGCATGTAGTTAATGGAAGATTCTTTAGCATGATCTTGTTGTGGGAAGTGGAAATTAAAGGTTGAAAATTGGATCAAAAGATTCAAAACTCACCAATAAAGTTAAGATTTTTACTTCTTGAATTAAAAAAAAATGTAAACTTTACTCAAATGGGTTTGCTGAAAAATTGATTTTTAGTGTCATGATTTGTGACTTTGAAAATGTTAATTTACACTTTACAGTTAACATGAATTATACCCCCTTTAGTCAAAAGAAAATAAGTAAACAAAAATAAATATATTTAGTTCAAATTTTAGATCAAATATATCAATTTTTAATAATTTATCTTTCTTTTATCTTGATTCAAGATAAAAAGGAATACATTGTAATTCATTTATTTATTATTGATTTAAATGAAAATGCATGACATAATTATCCCCAAATGGGTTTTCAAAAAAGGTGATTTTTAGTGTCATGTCGTAATTTTGACTTTGAAATTGTAAAATTTACACTTTAGAGTAAACATGAACTATACTGTATATTTATTTATTTATTTATTAATTATTGAATTGAATGAACATGCATGATAGAATTATGGGGAATCAATCAAGGGAAAACAAAGCAGATTGATGGAAGAAAGGGCACCATCTACAGCTGAAGAATTTCTAAGAGTGGCAGAGGAGAAAGAAAAGGAAACTAAAAAAGTGGTGACAAGTCAAACTATTGATAAAGCAATTGATGCTGCTGAAGAAGCTACTAAGGATAATTCAAGAATTGAAAATGTTAAGAATAGGTACAAGGAGGGGTGATTAAGAAATTGCTAAGCTAATTACTTCAACTATGAGATTGTTGTTCTTTTAGCAAGAATAAGGGGTCTTGTGTTTTCCAAAAAGCTTGTTTAATTGTTAGTGTTTATGATTTATGAGTAAAATGGTTGGAGTACTTATGTGTAAAACTATTTAAAATTATTGGTTTTGTATGGTTTTGAACTTTAAAACTCCATTTTTTTTTATATTGATGGATACTTCATGAATCTTGATGAATGCCTGAGTGTTAGTAGAAAAATTTATTCTATACTCCATATTTGTACCTGTAGCTTCACAAATTTTAAAAATGTCAAATATACCTTTAAATTTTTTTACTATTTTATTTATCAACTTAAAATTTTTAAAAATGTCAAATGACTATTTAAAAAAAATTTCCGATACAAAAACTTAAAATTGTATATTATCAAAAAATTTGTAAAATGTTTTATGGTAAAACGAGGTTTATTAGAAAATTTGTGAAGAAGTTTTTCAAAATTTGTGAAGAAGTTTTTCGGTAGACATTAAATTACGTTTTTTTCCGTAAAATTTTTCTAAAAAAAATTGAGTGTAGTTTATTATTGAAAAATTTGAAAATATTAAAAAACTTGAAAAATATTTTTTGAAATATATGTTGTGTATTGAAATTTTTTTAAAAATCGATTAAATTAAAATTTTTTTTACAAATTTTAAAATTTATACAATAATAAAAAAGTCATTTCTTTACATTTATGAGAGAAAAAGTTACTTATTCAATATTATATCTTAAGGAGTGAAAATGTTACTTCATCCTTCAAATTTTAATCATCTATCAATTTAGTTCTTGAATTTATTGAAATAACAAAATCATTTCTTAGGAGTACATTGACATAATGTCAATGTAATATTGTGTTTTGAGAAGATAATGTAATGTTAAATTTAGTTTATGCTTTGACACTCATTTTGGGCATAATTACTTTACTTAATAAATAGAACACTCATAATGTAGAAGATGAACTATGGGAAAAACCAAACCAATCAAATCAATCCATAGACTATTCACTCTTACACATAGTTGATGATTTGTAACTTTGTTTGTTTACATTAGTTTGGTTGGTTATATGTGTTGTACTATCATTCATAAATATTAGATGCTAGTGGGCATTCATGTCTATGTAAAGCAATAAAATACACCAACGGAATTTTCGCTTTGTATTTAATGTGTTTTAGTGTTTGCTTTTTCATTTTTGTATTTTTCATGTTACAGTTACAACTTTTGGGACCAACCACCACCTGATTATTGTTTGGATAAATCGAGTAGTATAGACTTCAATTTTTTTTCCTAACTGGTAAATAAAAAAAAACTTTTTACCTTCAAATAATGGTTCACCAATTTTATTTGATCTTAAAAAAATCAATTTAAGATCAATTTTATTTGATTATTTTTAATAAATTTTTTATTCTTATTTTAATAAAAAATACACTCCTATCTCATTTTTAAAAATAATAAAATAAAAAATTTATTAAATTGAGTTCAATATACATTCCAACTCGAATTTAAGATATGTTGACATTTCCTATAAAAATTTATGTGGTGGAAAAAAAAAAGAATTTCTATTAAAATTTGTGGTCATTGAAAGGTTTGAATTGGTTTTTATTTTTTATTATAAGAATTTTAATAAATTATCTAATCAATTTTAAAATAATTAATATTAATAATTAATTTTATTAAAGAAAAATTAAATCATTATTTTTTATCACTACGAAAATATAAATTATCATGAGTTTTTTTTTTTATTTATTGAAAAAAAGTGGCAAAGGGCCCCACCATTGAAGCTATGTTAATTCTTATCCAATTCGTGTGGTTGAAGGATGTAACCCTTTAAAATTGATTCAAACCACAACAACTTATGTCCACATGACATATTCAGTGGGCCAAAAGACTGAATCGATTAAAGAAAACAAAATGATGTTATACTTTATTTTTCTATACATGTGATCATGCACTTATTGGAAAAAAGAAACACTTTAATTTGCAGAACTACCATAAATGGATTAATTGGGTCTATAATGGTGGATTATACTGTTTGGGCAGACACAAATAGCATGTTAGTGGGAACCACGTTGTGTATATATAATTACAAATATTCAAATATTAATTAAGAATAATACCTTTATGTTATTATGTACTTGTTTGTTAGTTATAATTGTTAATTTTATCGCACTTTAACTTCAATTTGTTAGTTTGTCAATTATATCGGCTTTGAATTACCTTGTACGCTATAAATTCGTTAATTATTAACTGATATATATATATATATATATATATATATATATATATATATATACTATTTAATGTTTTTACCAAACATAAATTTACCCTCAACTCATAAAATGTTTCAAATATGATAAAAAAAAATTTAAAATTAAAATGTTATCATTTTCGGTAAAATAAAATAAAAATATCCGAAGAGAGAATGTACTTTTTTCTAAAAATGGTAGTGTTGCACATTTGAATTTTTTTGGGGTCTATATTAGGACCTTAAATTGTATTGTTACCAAGAAAATTTTAAAAAAGTTTTTATTTTTTTCGATCATTAATAGAAAATATTAATGATATTTAAACACAAAATGTTATTATCGTACATTAAGCCTGCCAACTATGTTTGCACTCTAAGTTATTTACCTATCATCAATTTAAAATAATATAAAAATTAAATAAAAGAAAATACACTATGTTTGAGGACCGTACAAAAACCTTAAAGAACAATCTTCAAATGATACACAAAATATTGATTCATTAAAAATCTTACCAAAAAATATGTTGAATAAAATTATGGTAAAAGAAAAAAGAGTGTAGTATCTATATTTTGGAAGAAGAATTTTATTTCTATTGAAAACATCAACAATATTAAGAAGATAAATATGCATCAATGATTATTAACAATGTAAAATCTAAAATTAGTAATTTTGTACGTACATTGATTCCCTTATATGGAAATATGGTATGTAGCAAAATTCATTCTTTTAATAATCTCAAAACACATTAAGCCGTCTATTTATAGTGCACCAAGGAACCAAACTATTATTTCTAAAAGTCAAATTTCTCAATTGTGAATAAATTCAACGCATAGAAATCTCCACTCATTCTTTTCTGTTGTTTCACTAGCAAACACAACACCTACTACAGTTGTAATCTCGAATATACCTATATAGCATCATCAATATTACATTTAATATAATACTTTTTTGGGGACGCCAGATCACCTCCTTGATGATAGACAATTTATGAGGATAAGCTTCAATTTGAAAGGACTAAAGAATTTGAAATTCCTAAATAGAGTTGAAAATTGTCCTAGAAGTGTGATTGTCAGATAAAGATATATTAACAATAATCATGTTGATAACAATATAAACAACAAGACTCCTACTTTTAAACTGGGCTTGATTTTTGTAATACCAAATAGTATCAATAGTAAATATTATATTAGCCAAAATAACATCTCTACATTGAGGTGATCAACATTTATCACATATGACAAGAAGATTTTGAACTAAACTAATGTTAATTTGAGAGTAAAAATAAAGTTTAACCATAACCAAAACTTAATGGCAAAAGATCACGATGAAATGATATGAGTTTTGATCTCGATTTCACATTTATAAAACTCCCATCTTGAGACAATTTTTATCAACCTCGACTAATTAAATTATCATCGATAGATATTTTATTATGCTTTTCAAGATCAGAACAACTTAGAAGAAGAAATGCTATTATTATGCCAATTTAGCTTTGTCCCAAGGAGTGATTAAATTTCAGTATGTTTGGATTTTGAAGAAATAAAAAGTTAACATAAAATCAGAGATCAATATAAAATAAAGTTGGAATACGGTACTTGATGTTAGTTTGTGATATCTAGAAATATTTCCGAATAAATAGTTCATATTATAAGTATTTATCAATGATTAATACTTTTCAACTGCAGGCAAAACAATCAATTGCGACAGCCTATTATTGAATGTTAGGGGATATTTATCTTCTTTTTTTTTTAATAAATATTTATGTTGTTCTTATCGAACCAATTAACATGTTGTAATCAGATGGACCTCATATTTAATGCATAGTCAAAATCAATGAACTTGCAAATTGTTGGTTATATCTATAGTATCTTATAAAGAAGAATATTTAATTCAGTTGCTATATATGGACATTGTGTTGTTCTCTAACCACATTTTGGTATGTGAATTTCTCATTTAAAATAAAAAAAAAGTATTCGCTATGTGAATTATTATTATTTTTCATTTTAATTTTTTGTTATTCGGTTATCTTTATTTAGAAAAATACATATTAACAACATCTTTTTGAAATTGATTGAACATTCTCGCAACACAATTATAAAGATGAATCTTATACGCCAGATAAGATTATAATAAATAATAAAATATTTATAATCTTTTTTTAATATTGTTGCATTTTTTAGATTGAATTTGAATCAATATATAATCTCTAATTGAATTAGAAGAGATATTATTAATTCATTTCATTTAAGCGTTCATAAATACCTAACCAGCGTTTTGCCGGAAGACTTAATAATATAGCTCTCCCCCATAAAAAAATGAAATAAAAGTTTAATTATTGGAGTCATTCATTTGGATTTCGATTCCATGTGTAAAAGTTGGGTGTCTCATTGCTCTCTAGGACATTAGTTTCATAGTAGGTCCAAATAATAGTATTACATCTAAGTTTTCTCTTTTTTAAAATTGATTATAGAAAATTGACTTCAATAAAAATTAAATTAAAATATTTAGATTGAAGTTATATTAGAAGAATAGATACTCAAGTGTTTGTAAATTGAAGTTATCTAATCACTTATTTATTATACTTTTGATTTAATATGTAGATTTTAAAAATGTGCGTTATTTTTTGTTGGTAACTTTTTTTTCTTTTTTGTGTTTTAGTCTTAATTTTTGTAAAAAAACACACTCATACATCTATCCTTTGAAATGAGTTAATCTTTCATGATATAGAAAACTACAATTCAAATTTTGTTAATAGAAAATATCATTATTTAATACTAATAGTGATTCGAACAAAAATAGAAAGAATTTCTATTCAATAGAAGGAACGTGTAAACAAATAGAGAGAATTTCTACTCAATTTGTGGTTGTTGAAGGCTTGAAGCAATTTCTATTTTCCTCCTATTACAATATCAGCTAGTTGGATCATAGATGGGTTTTTATTGTGAAAATAGTGGGAGATGGTCCCTCCATGAAGCTATGTTGATTCTTATCTAATTCCTATGTGGTTGGAGCTTCACATGACATATTTAAGGGAGGTTTTTTTTCTTTCCTTTCTCTAGTACATTTCAAAATACATATTTTTTTAAAAATAGATTTTTTCTACTCTTTAGATGTATATTTTTGAGCAAAAACATAATTTCTTCTTTTTCGGATATGTACTTTTCAACGTATTGGTGGTGTTTTAGGAACACAAGGGCATAAAAGTATTCTTCATATTTAACACCATGAAAAGTAGTTATGTGAGTCAAAAATCTTATTTCGTATTCAAGGCCTCTAATTCACTTGAAAGAGACATGAATTATCTCATTTAAGTGCTACTAGGTACATGACCAACATCAATGAAAGTAATTTCCAAAATATATACTTGGAATGTTACGATGGTTGGGTGTTTTGCAGTGTTGTTTAGTCATGGGTCCGAAACTTGGGTGTTGCATTGAACATAACGCTTATATATATATAACGTTTTGATAATTATAAAATCGTAGTTTTAAAAATTGTTTTCTTTTACTAAATGATATAAGTTTCTTAATAAATAGAGAAATTTAGTAAATTGAAAAGGATCTGAAAATTATATTTATATGAGTAGAAATTTTGTCAAAAATATTTTTAAGTCATTTCTTTTTTTTTTAGTGCACGAGAGTAATTGAGATAATTTTACTATATAAATTATCATTGATCGATATACTTTATGTGAATGTGCAATTTACTTTAATGATATCGTCGTTTACTTGTTTGCGTCCAATATACATATATTAAAAGGGGTAGATCAAACATAGAACTTACTCTGATATACACGCTTTAAAATTTATTTGTACACTTTTGTTATTATCATCTTCTTCTTGTTCAAAACTTGCAGCGGATCCCAATATAAGATCCAACAACATTTTATTGGAAACTAATAATATATCTCCCCCATAAAAGAATTATGGTTCCATTATTAAACTCACTCATTTATATCAATGACTATCTATTTTAAGCATTCTTTATGAGTAAGTTAGATATAATAATTTGAGTGTTAATTAACGTAGAAAATTATTGTCTAATACACGAGTAGTTATGTTTATTAATAGTGCAAGTCATTATATAGAGACATTGCAACAAACGACTGATTGTTCATATTCAAGTCAAAACAAATAATATATAAGTCAATGACAAATCCTTTTATCACAAAAGAAAAAAGTGCAAATATGATCATATGTATCTAACAAAAGTTAATTATGACTCAAGACTTTTGTTGATCATCTGATTCAAACAACAAGAGTCATATATGAATCAAGTCTTTGAGAAAGTCAACACTTTGATGAAAGTTAAATCTTCTAATGAAGAAAATGACTTTGGAAATTTTATGAAGCATTGTTTTCTCCAATAAAACTATCATATGAAAAAGTCAACGCCTCTAGTCAATAAGTCAACATTGAAGATTAACTTAAGTTATTGATATTCGTCTGAAGACAAAATTCTAATTTCTAAGTGCAAGAATTTTGTTCATCGAACAAACATGGCATCAAAACATGGAAATTATTTATATCCCATGGTTTGTACAATATTGGTGTCCAAGTAGTACAACAACAGTCAAGAATAGTATTATAAATCGTACACATCTTTTAATGGTTCAGTATACTATTGCTGCATGTTAAAATCTTCAATGACACTATTTTCAATAGATATATTGTTCATATTTAAATAGAAATATTTTTAAACTGAAGTAGATTGATGAAATCCAATTGAATGATATTCAATTAATAACGTTAGATATTATGAAGAACGATAACCAATAAAGGTGATCATCTTGGTGATCATAATACTCTCAATGATATTTATCATTCCAGGAGAAATAATACAATCATGAACATTTTGATGATAAGAATTTGATACAGGATAAAAAAAATTCAAAATGATTAATGTATTAAAAGAAAAAATATATTTTCAAAGAAATTTTTCTAAACAAGTCATGGGCAAGTTAAAAGAAAATAATGATGAAAAATTCTCGTTATTGAGAGTTATTAGAAATTGATATAAATCAATCGAGTTATTTTTTATACATTTAAATTGATATAGAAATTGAATTGTATTATCTTTTGCATGAGAGTTAAACATTCAAAGAAAGATTATGTGTCAACTCAGACACATACTTGAATAAATTTATTTAGGTCCAACAATGGCAACAACTCTCTAATCCAAAAAGGAACTTGAAGAGGTGAAAGAATATTGGTAGTCTGAAAAGGCATAGCAAAGAATACTTGTATGCTACTGATTTAATATTGGATGAAGTCATCGACTGTACTGAGGCAAAATCTCTGTAAGAGGAGTACTATATGTAGCAACAATTGTTGTGAACTAGTATAAAAATACTTGTCTTTGTTCTCTTTCTCAACTCTGATATTTGATGTAAATTATTTATTATTTAACTTTATTTTACTAAAAAATAATTTACAATTATAAATTAAATATTTTGATTAAAAATCTTAATTATGATGAATAAACAATAACAAAAGAATACGCATAAAGGAAAAGCAACACAAACAATACATTATCATATATAGCGGCCTAAAATTTCGAGTTTTCCTCGAATTCAATGGAGTCGCCACCAAAATTTATTTTAAATTAGGGAAAATATTGGTAAACCCTTAAAAATAAAAAATGGTCTTTGATAATAGATTTTCAGTTCAGGAGTCAATTATGTGTAGAGAATGTATTAGCATCCTACGACATCCGTTAAAAACGGTTACCTATAATTAATTGTGCAAAATTGTATCAACTTAAACATATTTATTTCTCTTTATTTTTAAATATAAATTGTTTTTTATAAATGTGATTTTTTTTATAGATAAAAGCGTGTTTAAAAAGAGCGGGAAAAAAATGTTTTTATTATTATGTTTGACAAAAGTGTGATCTTGCTCCTACGAATCTCTAGGTGTGATGTAGAAATCAAAGCTATGTAGTTTTTGGTAAAAAATGTGAATGCGTTGATTGCTTTTAAATAAATTGTATTTTGTTACTTAAAAAGTTAATTTTGACGAATATAAAAAAGAAAATTGTTTGATTTGAACAATTATTTTAAAATATGAGTTTTAAGACGATCAAATTGTAAAACTCGTGTCTCAAAACTCAAGTAATAAAAAGATGTCATATCTAATTTAAACTCTCTTAAGAATATTTTATAGAGTTTCAAGAAGACCAAGTAGTACGACTTGTGTCTTAACAATTCCAAGATTAAAAAAAACACATCTAATTAAATTTTAAAAAGTTGATTTTTAATCTATTCATTTATAAAATTTAATTTTAAAGCTATCAAAATATATAATTCGTATTATGCAACTCAGGGATTAAAATATTGTATTTAGTTAACTTTAAATAATTTTTATGATTAATTTGTTTATGATTTTTGTTTTATTAATTTATTTGTGAAGATGAGATTTAGAACCATCAAGTTGTCACAATTTGTGTTCTAATAACTCAAAGATTAAAAAGATGTCACATCTAGTTAATTTTTCATGAAATATTTATTATTATTTTATTTTATTTTTTAAAAAAATGATACTAAATATAAATTTAAATGATTCTTCAAAATAAAATTAATAATAAACACGAAAATAAAATAGCGAAAAGAAAAATATATAAACTTGCGGCTTAAAATAAAAAATAATACTAATTATAAATGTAATTCTCTATTAAATTATTTTGTATTTTAATAAGTTAAAAAATAAAATTTATTTTAATATTAAATAGCACAAAAAAACTAATATAATATAAAATAAATAATATTTATAGCCTTTTAATTGTGCCTATAATTACTTATATTAAATAGAATCATCACCATTAAATGAAATAAATACATATAATAATTATTTAACGTGAAATAGTTGGCTTGAACATGGAAACCGTACAAGAGCAAAGACAGCAATAGAGAAGCTTTTTTTTCAAAAAAACATAGTTTTCACGTTTTTCAAAAGCACAGTTTTTGTAAGTTTTTAAACAGCACAATTTATGTAAGTTTTTTAAAAAGCACAGGTTTTTTCGAGCACAACAAGATATGAACCATATTTTCAACCAAACATCTATTACCAACGTCTTGAAACCACATAAAAAATAAAACAAGTTTCCAAACTCAAATCAAACATTAATCTCAAACAAAACATTACCATTTAAACCTTACATCAACACAAAAATATCATCTTTCAATAATGTACGTTATAAACAGAATTAGAAAATACCCTTTCCGATAAGAATAGAGGCGGTGCTATGCAGAAGGGTGGTGTATCCTTCTTCTTTCTTTATATTAGAAACAACAAACAAACAAAACTCTTTTTTAGTTGTAATCTTTTTTTTTTTTTGAAAATCAATCCCTCATTGTTGTTGATCTCTTTTTCTTTTTTCCCTTACCGATTGAATTTTTGTTTCAATATATAAACAAAAACAAGCAACGATTGTGTTCATTGTATAAAGTTAAACTCTGGATCTTACACTGTTTTTACAACATAATCAAGGAACCTCATACACTTAAAGAAAAGAGGAATTAGTCTTTTTGATTGAGTACTCAAATGGCTAAATTAATAGCATTTTAGACTAAATAAAAATAAATGAATGAATAGATGGATGTGGAGAAAGGAAATAAGGAAGCAGGAAACATGGAGACGGCACACACCGAAGCACATAAATAGGGAGAGGAAAAACAGTGAAAGGAAAATAGAAGTAACAAAGCAACCTTTCTTTGTATTATGTTTCTTTATTTTTTGTTTTGCTTGGTTTTTTATATATTTATTTATTTTAAATGTAATGTAATAAAACTAATATAATTTTTATAATTTTTAGATAAACATTTATTTAAGTTTTTTTTATTTTGTAGGACAAAATTGAGGTACTACATCATATATAAATTTTTTCTTAACTATAAAAAATTGACTTCAATACAAGATAAATTAAAATAAAAATGTAACAATTTTAATTGAAAGATTTAGATTAAAATTATATTAGAAGAATATATACTCAAATTATATTAATTTTTAATATTATTATATAAAAAATTAATCGATAGCAATGAAGTGTTTGTTTGATGTGATTTGGCGAATAGGTTGTGGGTGTCATTGATAAAGTACTTTCAGACGCACAATATGCGTTTGTCAATTTAGTTGAAGGGTACACTTTTGGATCACAAATTGATATGGTGGTGCAACTACAATTTGCAAATGACACGATAATTATGGGGAAACAAACATGGGAGAAATATAGTACTAATCAATGTCACACTTCATCTAGTTTAATTAGTCTCTAGCTCAAGAGTAAATTTTCACAAGATTCACCTTATTGGCATAAATGATTGTAGAGAATAGTTAAGTGAGGCAGCAAAGGTGTTAAATTGTAAAGTGTGGGATATTCCTTTTGTGTGTTTAAATTTACAACAACCCTTGAAAATGATTCAGTGACATTGATTCCCTCTCCTCCCCAAAAGCTTGAAGACTTCTCATATTTCATTAATAGTTTCATCTTCCATTTTTCTCATCAAAATATTATCATTCTAATGATGAGTTCGACGCCGCTACAAGCTACGTAAGATCAATTGAATGATTCAGTGTTGGATTTCTTGATTTTATTGATTTTTTTTTTCTATGTTGATTGTTTTCTTAGACTTGTATTTGACATTTAAAGATTTGTTTACTTCAAGACCACAATAAATTGATCGTCTGATCTTCACCACCAAAACCACCACCTGAACAAACCGATGTTTCAAATGAAAGGTGATGGTCCTCTGTATGTCACTCGCAGTTTGTTGTGAGTTGAGTGTTTGAGCCTGTAACTAGCCGATTGTCCACCTCTATATGTGACACGATGTGATTGGATAATGATGTTTATTAAGTGACTATGTGAATTGTGTCTATGAAATGATAATTTGTGATGCACGAGATAAAATAATGATTATTTGGTCTAGTTCTCCCAAGATTTTATTTTCATTTATTTTAATAAAATTTATTATAGTGTTGTAGATGATAAGTGGAAGAATTAGAGGTGTCAATTTAGTTGAAATATCTTTTATGTCATAAAATGTCTTTGCATGAGATAAAATTTGTGATGCTTAGGGCAGTTAAGTAACCCAATGTGATGACAGACAAACACAACATATAAAGACTTTGGAGTGACGATCAAGAGAACTTTGGAGGTATTCGAGTTAATAATATTTATGTGACTTGGAGATGGCCTTCAATACAAGAAACTATCATGCAACACTCAATTATTTCGACTAGACACCAAATAGTGAATGAGGAGTATGATGTAGAGCGGCCCTACAAAGGACTTGGCTGTGTGTGCTTCATGACATAGAGATATGTTCCTCTCAAGTGTTTCATAGTTAGTTTGCTACTACACTTATGAGAAGTGACATATTAGATAATTGCATTGGAGAGCATAAATCACACATTCAAAGTGACATTATATTTGCATTTGAATACCATGAGTTTCATATAATGTTAATATGTGAATTAACGATTATGTTCTGTAACAATGCGTGATATGAGAAAATGATATATGGTTATGATTTTGATGTTATTGATTTTAATACTATTGACCGTGTTCTATTATATCCACGCCCTTATTTGATGTTGTGATTTCATGTTAGGTGAATATTTGACTATGATTATGTGAAGAAATAACGTCTCAGTTAAATGAATTTTTAATTTCATTGAATTATGTTGTCATGATCATTGATTTAGTATAATTAAGTGTTGATGACATAGTAAGCCTAAAGTGTTATGAATAGGAAATTCTAGGAATAATATGATAATTGAATAATTGATTTATGACATGTGACCTTTAGATAGTAATGAAAAACAAGTATCAACAAATATTGTCATAAACGACTCAAATGTTAATGTTAAATGTGAATATCTTATGATTAGAATTAAGTAATTAAGAATATATTATGTTTTTAATATGATGTTACAATAATACTTGATGGTTGTATCTGTTTGTACTTATGTGTAACATGAGTTTGATGAGTTATCTTTTTGTTGTTTGTGTTTAGTGTTGCAATGTCACATATATGTCATATACTCAAGTTGAAACTTAATGTTAGAAGTCAAATTGAAAAGTCCTCATTATGAAATGTGATGAAGACCTATGATGAACTAATTAAGAGAAACAACAAATAATATTTCAAATCAAGAGTTTATAATAATTTTTAGTTTAAGTTGTATTTAATTTGAATTGCAATAGTTTTGGTGTTATTTTCATTGGTGTGGTATAAGAACACTATGGGTAGAAAGTTGGCTTTATAGCCGAATTAGGGAAATCTTTATTTAAATGCTATTGTAAGAGATTCATTTTTTAACTTTGAAATAGACTAAAATCTCTCTAATGAGAATCATGAGCAAGTTAAATCTTTTCTTTGAATTCTTGTATTAAAATTTGCTTAGTCTTATCAATGACTTTTATTATGACAATTTCTCATTGTTTCATCAATCTTTTAGGTTATGACGCATTCCTTCTTCATCTCCTTTGTCTATTTTATGTTTGTTTCTTTCATTTCTCTTTTATTTTGCCACTTTATTTCATAAAACACTTGGTTAGATCTCATTTTACGTGGGAACAACTTAAATCCACATTAATAGGTGATATCGGAGTTGAAAATTTGTATTTTAGTTTTAACCTTCCAAACTTCTGCTAAATACAAATTTGCAGTCGAATACTCACTACCTACATTTAAAATAGTAGTGATATTAAACACTTTAAATAATAAAAAAGTGACATAATAAAATACAAAAATAAACATTTGATAAAACTACCTGAGATCACATGAGTTGCACCATTAAATACTTCTAACAGTTTACAAACTTTCTCAACTTTGTTCCATTCTTCAAGTGAAGGGGCGTGATGATAATGAGGCTCTCTTTCTTTGTAAGCTGCAAAAGCAATCTTAAATTTCAAGGCAGTTGACAACATATTAAAAGTTGAATTCCATCTTGTTGGACAATCAATGATGAGTTTCCTATCTTTTAAGCGCTTCTGCTCAACCACATCACAAAATGCCTTTAGTCTTGCATCATTGTGGTTAACATATTTGACACTTTCACGAATATTGAAAATGGTATCCTTAATTTTACTAAGACCGTCTTGCACTAACAAATTCAATATGTGTGCACAACATCGAACATGAAATAAAGAGCCACCAACGATTAACTTACTACTTAGAGATAAATTATCTTTGAGACATCTTAAGCATGAATCATTATAAGAAGCATTATCAACAGATACGGAAAAAACTTTATTTTCAATCCCCCAAGTTTTCAAACATTTATATATAGCATCAGCCACATCAATACCACGCCTTGGAGGGGGTACTTTCACAAAACTCAAAACTCTTTTTTGAAGATTCCATCCTGCATCAATAAAATGTCCTGTGATAACCATATATTCAACTACTTGTTGGCTAGATTTCCACATATCTGTAGTTAAACTAATTTTGCTCACACTTTCTAAAGATTTCTTCAAAATTTTCTTCTCCATATTAAATATTGTCAAACAATCATTTCTTGCGGTTTTATGAGTAACTTTATGAAAATCTGGGTTTGCATATTGAAAGCCCCACATCCAAATATCGTCCTCTACAACACTAAAAGGATATTCGTGAACCATGATAGCAGTTGCAATTATTTCCCTCATCTTTTCATTAGAGTATCTAACACTGGTACTAATAAAAGGGTTACTTGACTTTGATGGCTGAAATGGAATGATGACTTGTCTTGTTTCAGCAGCCGTCAGCAACTTCTTTTGATTGCAACTTCTAGCGTGTCTTTTCAAATGACTAGTGCTAGCTCCTGATCCTCCAGTAGACATTTTTAGTTTACAGTATTTGCAAACAGCTTTCTTCACACCTTTAGAGATTTCAACCTCATCAAAATCATTCCAAACAGCTGATGTTTTTTTCCTCTTTCTCCCAACAATTGGACTTTTGTTTTCTAGAGCGATGTTATTTTCATTTGACTGTGTGTTAACTTCTACTTGAGTTGAATCTAAGGTTGAAGACATTTCCTGAACAAAATAAAAATGATAAATTAAAAAATACATATATACCTCTCAAAATAATTTTTTAAAATTATGAAACAAACACTCTTTAAACCCGAAAAAATGATTTTTGGTTTAAAAGAATAAAAATTTTATTAAACCAAACGCACACATTATTATCTCTCAAACAAATGCTCTCAAACAAACTCAGATTATTACTCTCAAACAAAACCATATTCAGTAATAATATATATATATATATATAAGTAACAAATAAACAATTATCTATACCTACATGATGCTCTACCCATACCGATTTACATATATATATATATATATATTAAATAAAAATAATAATTTTTTTAAAATATGAAACAAACACCCTTTAAACCCTAAAAAATGATTTATAGTTTAAAAAAATAAATTTTTTATTGAAGCAAACGCACCCATTATTATCTCTAAAAAAAATTATATATATATATATATATAAATAAAAGAGGTGCCAGACTGGAGCCATACGGGGATTAGACAAATTAACCCTAAGATGCTTACGGGTGATAGTCACTGTAGTCAGGTAGTTTCTTTGATTTCATGGCTTACTAATATTATATATATATTAAATAAAAAATAAATTTTCTAACAAAATAAATTTTCTAACAAAATAATTTTCTAACAGAATAATTTTTTTATCGAGCACCTATTATTATCTCTCAAACAAACTCAGATTATTATCTCTCAAACAAAATTATATTCAGTAATAATATATAAAGGTAACAAATAATTTTTAAAAATATGAAACAAACACTTTAAACCCTAAAAAATGATTTTTTGTTTAAAAGAATAAATTTTTTATTCAAACAAAATGCACCTATTATTATCTCTCAAACAAACTCACATTATTAAACCCTAAAAAATGATTTTTGATTTAAAAGAATAAATTTTTTATTGAAACAAACGCACCTATTATTATTATCTCTCAAACAACTAGAAATATTACCTCTAAACATACTCTCAAACAACTCAAAATATAACCTCTAAACAAATAGTTTCAAACAAACTCAGATTCAATAATAATAAACAATTAAGGTTTCAAAGTTTATATACTAATAATATATATAAAGATAACAAAGAAATAGTACTAATTTTTATAAAATATAAAGATAACAAATAAATAGTATTGATTTTTATAAAAAAAATATGTTGCTTACATACCTGTTTGTTGGAGTGACTGCAATGGGAATTAGAAGAAAAAAATGGACAATGAAATAAATAGTAAAATATATATAGGCTGGCCTGTCAGACTTAATAGACTTTTTTATAAGCCTGAGCCTGACCTATTTACATAAATAGGCTTTAAAAACAGCCTGAGTCTAACCTTTTTATTAAATATGCCAAGTCAGGCCATAAATAGGTCAGGCCATAGGCCCCTACGGACGGCCTAATCTATTCCCATCCCTATATATTACTTTGTATCTTATTTAGCTATCTATTCTAATTTAATTTTAATTACTTTTTATTATTTAATTACTGCACAACCATTCAACTTTTTTATATTTTATATTTTTCTTAAATTTAAAGTTTTTGTATGACCAAATAATTTTATAAAAAAAATATTAATCATGAGATTAATAGTATTAATAAATATATTGATAATTAAATCAAAAGAAATAAATATAAATAAAATTAAAATCGAAGATAATCAAAATTATAAGTGAGACTGTGACCTTAAATTTTTTTTCAATGATCTTCAACTTTAAGTTTTTATTTTTAATTATTTTTTATTTGGTGAACAATTCAACCATTATTGTTAGTTTAAATCATCTCAATTAATTTAGTACTTGTTATTTAATTCATAGATACGACAATCTTTATATTCCTTTGCCATAACTCTAAGTATACTTTACCATAATGATGGTTCAATTAAATCATTATTTAAAAGTCACCTAAAACTTTAATACGATTAGTAACACTAAATATAATTTAATAGTTTTCCTCTTATTCAAAATAAGTTGAATCGAATACATACATTTTTTTTATATTTTATATTAAATATAATTCAATGGCTCTACTCTTATTCAAAACAAATTGTTATCTCAGTTTTAAAATTTAAGAAGAGTATTAAATTATACTTTCAAATAATATTGCTATCATCATACTTCATTGAATTTTCCATTCTCAACCTTAAAAGTAATACAATACAAGAGGATGAAGGACTTTTTAGAATGACTTAATCATAACTTTAATTCATTATTTTTACCAACAAATCCTTTAATAAAATCTAACAATTTTAATTTCTCATTTTAATTTTTTAACTAAAAATTATCAATAATATATATTTTAAATAACATAATATATAATAGGCTAAATATCACTTATAGTCCCTTAACATAATTTCAGTTAACGTTTTAGTCCTTTATCTTTTTTTTTCCGATTTAGTCTTTTATTTTAATTTGATCTTTTATGTTTTAAAATATTAACAATGTTATTTTTTTTTTTACAAAATTTCAAAAATTCATCAAAATTTTCAAACAAAACCAATAAATTTAGTTATATTCTTTAATATAAAATAAACTTCATCAAACTTGTAACTCAAATCCTCAAATAAACTCATATTTGTCATTATTTAATTGATGTTATTAGAGATAAACGTATGAGTTTATTTGAAGATTTGAGCTACAAATTTGATGAAATTTATTTTATATTAAAGAATATAACTAAATTTATTGATTTTGTTTAAAAATTTTAATGACTTTTTAAAATTTTGTAAATAAAAAGATAACATTGTTAATATTTTAAAACATAAAGGATCAAATTGACACTTAAAATTTAAATAAAGAACCAAATTGAAAAGAAAAAAAAATAAATGACTAAAACGTTAATTAAAATTAAATTAAGGGACTATAAGTGGTATTTAGCCTATATAATATGTATATTTATTAGTATTCATAAAATCGTAATAAAATTCTTTAAAAATTTATATAAATAATTAATACATCTAAATAATTCATTATTATAGACAATTTTGAAAAAGACAAAAACTATTGATTTTTAAAATAGAGAGACCATATTCATTAATTTGATGAACCAGAAAGATCAAAGTGTATTTAAGTTTTTTTAGAATTGAAATGGTTTTTCATATATGAAATGGTGGCAACAGGTCCTCCGCATGAGAAAGAATGAAATCCATAAAAAAAATAAAAATAAAAAACTAATCAATATTATTATTTCATAAATAATCAAACTTAGGAAAAAAAATCGATGTATTTTGACTAAATACATCGACTACCAAACTGACCCTTATAGGTTAAAACTAAAGGATGTAGGTTATAAGTCACTATATAACTATTGCCGTCAAAGATGCCCCTGACAATATTAACATAACTCCTAACATATGAACCATAAAACACAAAAATCACATTTCAATTCACACACATGATTATTATCAAGTTTCATCCCTCTAAGCCAAGAGGGCATGAGCTGAACATCCAATACATAGGTGTTGAGATATATCAACACCCATATGGATTATGGAACAAGCTCAAGAAGTGAGTATAAGCCTTCACAGGTAGAATTATTATAATTATATAATCCACTCATAATCATATTGACAAAAGATGATAATAGAAGATGCATAATATGCATTAGCCTAGCCCTAAGTCAAACTAATTCTACTCATAATACGGCACAAACATGGTCACTTCCTTCAGACAACAGAACCTCCTGTCTGATGAAGCATGGCGTCTATTTCATCACCATCTTCCATTTCCAACTGCGACAAGATATATTTTCAAGTAATAAAACATGAATGTTAGATAATTATGATTAGAAAATTATTGGTAGAGATAAAGTAATGAAGAGATAATGCAAACACGGTAGAGATGAAGTAATGAAGAGATGATGGAAACACAAACCTCGTCGGGAGTCTGCTCTGCGCGAAGGCGACGCCCATCAAACAGAAAAGCAATCGAGTTGAAATCCACAGATTGCCGATCACAGTATGCATTCATAAGTTTTTTCAGTTGGGTGCTTCTCTTGATCCTGAAGAACACTTCATTCCCATCCTACAACATCCAAACGCCCAAAATTAGCACTAATAACTCCAATTTTAACTTCATGGTTCTAAACTTTTGACAGTAACTAAGACTAATATTAATATAAAAAACTATAACCATGTCAAGAATTTTTAGTATGACTTCCGTTTGTGACAAGCATCTCAATAACATATTCAATGGCCTCCCAAATCCAACAACATAGTAAAAAACTAGATAGAAATTTCAGTTCACATTGAAGACTACAGCTTTTGAATGATAATAGAATGATCATTGATCTAAAAAGCAAACTAACAAAGACTATAATAAGGAAGAGAAAGGTTCCAGAATAAAACTTAAGGAACCTATATTAATATTCAGGTACAAATAGATGCCACATAAACATATATCCCTCCTTTGTAAGCCAAAGTAAACAAAGAAAATCACATTCTTCCATTAAAACCTATATACAGATTGGAGACACATGGAGGGATGCAACAAAAAATGAACCATGAAACTATCAAAATATACACATTCCTTTATATCACTCAGAAGAGAGAATTGAAAACTGTCACACTATCATCATCTCTTTAAACACAATAATTCATATTAGCATCTAAAGATTACTACTGAAAATGAAACAAAAAACCCATTAAAAAATCCACGAATATAGAGATTCAAAACTTCTTACCTTTATCAGTAAATCCATCCCAAAACATCAAGTAACTACATATTGTATATAAACAGTCCACATACATTCAAAACAAATTCAATCCAAATAACACTATAAGAAAGTAGCACTAGTGATCGTCTTTTTTCACACTTGAATTTTTTTATATGGTTCTTAAACAGCCTAACTGTGAAACTCACACACACACACTAATTGTGGAAAAATGGGGATATCTAGTTTGAACCTGTACCCAAGCATATCAAATGTCATGATTCAAATGTCCCTGCAGCTACACAGCTACTATATTTGTACTAAAGAACTTTTCACACTTGATTTATTATATAAGAAAATGATCATCAATGTCAATTAATGATGAAAAGCTAATATGGAGATTATGCCTGTCAATCTCATAAATCATGCTTAGTGTTAGGTATTCCATAAATTTCTAGTATAAAAAAGAAAACTAATATAGAAATTATGAACTCCAGACCAATAAAATTAAATTCTCATCTGAAAAAGCATAATTAAAAAACAATCATCATGAAACAAAGAAAAATAAAAACTGAAAATGGAAACAATTAATTAAAATCCTAAAATCCAAACCAAAATAAACTTTCATATTCCACAATCAAATAAATATAAATAAACAAAGAAAACCACATACTTCAACAAACAAATTTCAAATATCATAAACCAAGCAACCGAATTCAAACATCAACGATCAACGGTGATTGATTAACACAATTGAAAAAATAAAAAATAAAAAATAAAAAACCCTAGAAATGGAAAGAAAAAATCGAACGAACCTGACCCTTGACTTTGAGATTGATATGTGCACCCCCCTGATCAGTAGGTTTCTTATCTTCGTCGTTGTTGACAACACCTGACGACATCTTTCAAATTCTCTCTCCGACGGAATAAAAAACAAACGCTACTTAGCTTAGTTAGCTTCTCTCTGTCACCGCTGACAATGGATATATGCTTTGAAAAACACTGATCATCAGATTCTTATACGATGGCCAAATCAACAGTTCAGATTCTCTCGCTTTGGTGTTAATGTCTCTACCGTTTCTTTGTTTCTGGGCCCGCAAGGTACAGGCCTGCTTTGAGCCCAGGCCCGACAACTTTTTTGTTTCATTTTCAAAGCAATACAAATTATCACTTATTACAACAACCCAGTTTGGAAGTTGAATTTCGGTTTCGACTATTTTTTTTTAATTAATTGATGTAGTTGAGTTTTTGTAAGTTTGCACAAAATAAAAAATTGATTACGTAAAATTATATATTTAAAATATTGTTATGATTAAAAATAAAAGGATATAATTGAATAGAATATAAAAAATGGATATAATATATATTAAATATTTGAATTTTTATTATTTTAATATTAAGAGTTTGATGTTAAAAATTTAAGTATAAAGTTCAAATAAATAATAGAACAGATTATTAGTACAATTGTTCATAGTAAAAGTTTAGTATTTTCTTGTTTTTTAACATTTAGTGTTTTTAGTGACTTTAGTAACTGAAACATATGAGAATGTTTTGTCTTAAAACGATATTAGTATATTGTTTTTTAGAAAAATTATTTCATCAATTTCAAATCTTTTTTTTTCGAATGAAAGATTAAAATTAATAAATTTTAAAATAGAAGTATCGATTTTATAAATGAACAAAATAAAATATTAAAATTACAATTAAATTATAATAAATTTAAGGAGAAAAACAATATAAAATAAACAAAGATTTGAAAAATACCTTCAATCAGTTCAATGTTATTTTTCTCCTTTAATGTCTAGCATGGAACTTGCGATCATTTACTACATATTCAACACCTTAATTTCTAGACCAATAATCAAATTCAAACGAAGCTCTACAATTGGATACTAAAAAGAAAAACCGAATAAACACAGTGCATGAATTGAACACTATCAGTCCAATTTATAACCAAAGTAAACAAAATTATTAAAAAAATTCACAACTTAAAACAACAATAGTATAAAAGGTTTAGGGTTGCATGTTAGGATGTGGTTTGTTTCATTTTACGCCTGTTTTGATTTTATACCTTTGAATAATTTCTTGCCAAAATTGTTTCAGTGATGTAAATGTTAGGTTTTACTATTCTTTTTATATATCATTTGTACATTATTCGTATTTCTAAATAGTAATTCTATAACCAATTGAAATTGATTTATTGTAATAGCAGTTAATCTAGTGTTAGATTAATGTGAGAACGGAAAGAAAAACTCATTTTAACTGCCAAATTTAGCGTCGGTCACCGGTTTGGACGCTAACTAGCGTCGAACTAGCGGCGGTTAATCAGACACTAACACTAATCGGTAGCGTCGGCCCGACCGACGCTAAGAAAAATATGGTAGACGCTACATTATATTTTTATTTGTCAATATTATAGCGTCGGAGGCCGACGCTAGATTGTCTGATTGATAAAATTTAATTTTTTAATCCTATTAAAAGTAACAAATATTTTGACTAATATTTATTTTATCTGTGTATGTGTGCATTATTATATTTTATAACTAAATTCAAAATTTTGATACAATTTATCTATTTAATCTTGACTCAAATAACTTAATAAATTAGTTTTATAATTAAAATTAAAATTTTAATATTACTATTAATTTTAACTAAAATCGTAGGAAAAAAATTTAATTTAAAAATAGTTCTAAAATGATAAAAATAAGATAAACTATAAAATAAAATTTTCTTATTAACTTATTATTATTATTTTCATTTTAGTTTTAGTTAAAAGAAAGGAACAACTTTTAATAAAGCAAAAAAGAAGAAAGGGAATGAACATTAGGAAAAATAGAAACCCTTTTAATCCCTAACATCTTCTTCAAGCTGGAGTTATGCGACTCATCTCTTTCCTTCTTATTTCCGCCTATGTTCACAATCTGTAATGCGCGACATCCTCATTCAAAGAGAACATTCGATACGACAACGACAACCCATTCTATCTTCGTTTCATTCTTTCTATTCCTCCTTTTTTCCACCATAAAATCTATCTCCACCTTTTCAAAGGCATTCTACATCACAGGTAAGAACTTGATTCGCCGCCGTGATATTCTCCTTCTTCATGGTTGTGTGTTATTTGTCCATTTATTTCTCATTAATTGATTAAGAAAACTAAAAACCCCAATTTTATTTGGAAACCCTAACTCTTCCTGTGTGAAAAATCTGAAAATCAGGTTTCCTATGAAAGGTTAACTACATAGTTGTTTTACATGACCATTTCATCCATTTTATGTTCTTTAACTTTAAAGAACCAATTTTTATTTATAATATTAACTCATTTTCTTCATAAATTTGAGATTGGTTTACTTATTGTTAATTTTTGGTTGATTGGAAATGTTTAATTTGATATCAGATCTGATTTTTTATTATCTATTTATGTCTCTCCTATATCCTCTTCCACTTTTGTGAATCCGATATGCTATTAGCTTTGGTGTTTCGATAATGAAACTGGTTTAGAATTCACACTGTGTTCCTTTATTTTATTTTTTTTGATTGTGAAATTGTGAGTTTCAGAAACACTCTTTACGTTTGTATATTTTGGGAGTTTTTTTATATCATTTTGCTGGCACCCCTAGTACTTAGGAGGAATACATAGCCTAACACTGACCACTAGTTGCTAAGAGTAACCAGTACCTCCGCACAAAAGAAGGGTACGGTTGATTGAGAAACCTTTGTCATTTTGTTGGATTTTTTGTGTATAGTAAAAAGACCAAATTGAATCGTTGGTTTTTATTTGTATATTTGTTTTTATTTTGAAGTATTGTGGAATTGGTTTCAGGATGGGAGTAGATCAATTGATTTAGAACTGACAACATTATCAAGTCCCGATCATATCTAAATGACTCGAAGCGATGCCTAAAAATAAACCCATTGATACTAAAGGGAAGAAAAAGTTCACAGGTATATGACTATCCTTGTTTTCAACCTATACCTTAGTGTTGTTTTAAGCCAATAGTTAAAGGAACTTTTGCACTGCCAACAAACAGTTTGGAGTTTTTGCACAACGGTGTCTATCTTTCAATAGTTAAAGGAACCTTAGTGTTGATTTAAAGGTTTGGAGTCTCTTATTATTTTGCAACTCATAGTGATGTTAAACCAATTCAGCTTGGAATCTGGAGTTATGATATACAAAATGTCATTTGTCATTATATACACTTGATTACTTGTTTAGTTTGGTCCTTCAACTTTTGTTAACATGTGATTGTGATCCCCTGAAATGTTTTGTTCAAATTTAGAACTCTTAATTTGTTAATTGCTGCAATCATGTGCTGGCAATTTTTTTTCCTTATCTAAATCCTCATTTTGTTTTCTATCCAGTTTTTGTGGTTATGGAAATGAGATATGAAATCTATGCAACATTGATGATATATGTGTGACTAATACTATTACATATATTTGCAGATTTTGAATAATTTTACCACTGCATTGCATTCTCTACAACCACTCAAAGTTCCTAGTTTCAAGTTAGACTTAAAATTGTTTAATGATAATTTTAGCATTAGTGAAGTTCTTGTTTGTAAGCTTTAAACTATTTGTGTGATTTATAATGGAAATGTTGGTATGACTGGATGTATTAAAATTTCTTTTTGTGAAAAATGTTAGTTCATTAGTTGCAAAGTAAATTAATTATTCTGTCACCACACATGTTGTATTTGATCATTGGCTTTTGCAGGCTGAAATGTTATAAAGGGTTCAAGGAGGGGAATAGACATTGAACGTGTGAATATAGTTATAAACTATGATATGCCTGACGGTGCAGACACATGCACAGGATACAATTTAAATCTTATCTTTTTCTTGTTTAATTATTAAAATTGGTTTACATGTCTCTTTATTATATTAATTATCATTTCATTTGTTGGATTAAATTGTAAACAGGTTGGCCGAGCTGGAAGGTTTGGCACCAAAGGTCTTGCAATTATATTTGTTTCATGTTAAACTGATGTGGATGTTCTCAACAATGTATGGCAACTGACTCTTTTTTGTCACCAATTTACATTGTATAGTTTTATTAGAAAGCTGCCATAGCAGTGTCATGGTTCAGTGTAAATTACATAGGATGTCATATGAGCAATGTGGTGTATGGATAGTGATGTTGTGACTTATGGTTGTCCTTTATCAATATTGTTTTTGAGTTTCTGTCTACAGTTTGTTTTATTATTAAATTAAGTAATAGCTTGTCGTATTTGCATCTCCTGCATTACCATTACTCACTAAGTCGCTTATCTCACATTCTTATTTCTTATTGTTTTACTACCTTAATCAAGCAAATCCATATAATAAATATAAAAACTTAAATAAATTTACAATTAGCGTCAGCTATCTCCAACGCTAACAATTTGTTTACTTTTCAATGTTGACTATAGCGTCAGCAACACCGACGCTGTATATAATTAACTTGACTTTTATTTTGATAGTAGCGTCGGCTATCCGACGCAATAATTTTTAAGCGTAGGCTGTTTTATTTTTGTTGATAGTATCGGATTAGAGTCGGCTAGGCTGACGCCAATATAGCGTTGGTGGCTTATGGCCGACGCTACGTATTAGCTTCGACCGTTTTAGTCTAGGTCCCACGCCGACGTAAATCAACGTTAGCGTCAGATTTTAGCCGACGCTAAATTTAGTTTTTCTAGTAGTGATTCCCCAGAGTAGGAAAAATACTTAAATTGATTCCAAATAATATTTATATAGATTTATTTATATTAATTATATTTATATTTGTATATGTGATTGTTGACGGTTAGAAGGAAATTTTTTAACTGACCTATAAGAATTAGTGAGTAATGGTTAGAAGAATTTTTTTGTTGACGGTTAGAAGGATTTCATTGAATCAATTGTCATGATAAGAGTCACTATTTTAAATTTAAATTAGCAAATTATGGATAAAAAATATAAAATAACTATAAGCAAAACTAATGATGCATGGGAATAATTAGAGATGATTAATTGTAGATATGAATAATTAATTGACCTCATATAAACATTGAAGCTTAAACAAGATAGTTTGAATATATGAATCATAGATGAGTGACGTAGAAATTTGAAAAATTGGATTGTTATTAAAATAAAAATTATAGTGTGTTCCAACAATGCTTCAAGTTTATGAAAGTATAAACGTTGAAGTTATTTCACTGGAAAATAAATTGTAAAGAAGAAAGTATATAACATATAGATACTATGGATTAGTTGATTATAATCTAAAATATTGTTTCAATGTTGTTAATAATTCTACTTAAACTTTTTTTTTTTTTATGTTTTTAGTAATATTGATTAATTTTATATTATTATTAATTAATATTTTAATTATTTATTTATTTTAATGTTTAATATAAAAAATATACAAATAAAAGATGGCATTCTTATAATGCCATCAAAAACTAGCCCAAAAAATAAAATTTTACATAGTCACATCTTAAGTATGCAACCTAGTGAAAATCTAAAGAATAGTTACGCAAAAATCTAAAGTATTTTATTATTAAACCTGTTAGTCAAAAATCTAAAGTGAAGTATTTTGGATTTTTTATTAAAACAAGGGATATAGAATTTTTTTATATAATATCAATGCATCATAATTAATTATGTGTTACTAGTTACTCAAAAATACATTTTTGAGAGGCTTTTAAAACAATTATGATTAAGATCAAAAGTTTATAATAATCTCACAATTATAATTTATTGACGATATAAAAATGATTTATCCTAATAATATATAATAATAATAATAATAATAATAATAATAAAACAAAAAATTACATGATATTCAGAATTTCAAACCATTAAAAATTGAATTGCACGTGAAAGTTCAACCAAATTAAATAACATAACAAATAAAAAATATTGACAGATAAATAAGTTTATTTCAAATGTCAATAAGAATACTACAAGTAAATTTATCATATACAAGTAATCTCTCATAAATTCATGACCAAATTCATATATTGGCTGACGTTTACACAATTTTTCTTTCAACCATTTTACCTCACCTTCAAGAATCGAAATATTCTCTTGGAACGGCCTAATCTCCGCCATAAATCGTTAATAATCAACATAACACATAATATAATATTCGTGTTCATGCAATTCTTCAATCACCGTGTCAAATTCAAGTTCTTCATTTGTTCCAGTTAACTTTTCAATAATCCGCCAAAACGAAAAACAATTGAAACACACACATTATTATTAAACAAGTTATACAAGCAAACAAGATAAATGCGTACCATGTTATTTTAAAATGTTTTTAATATTGTTTTCTTAAAATTGGCCAATTCAAAAATATCGAAAATCAAAACTTGGGAACAAATGTTTGACCTAAGGACAAGTGGTTGAACGTCCAAATCTAAAACCAAATAGTAATATATTTAATAAATATATTTTAATTTAAAGAAAACAAAAGATGGAAGATGGTGATATAAAACGATATAAAAGATATACATGTATGACAACTGCACAACCTATTATGTGTGTTTGTGAATCTACTTTCCCCTATTTCAACACAGTTTCAGTTCTACTTAAACTTTCAACTAAAATATTATACACAACTACACTCCAATTGTAGCTATACAGAGACTCTAGGTCATCAATGTTTTAATATAAAGAGTATTTACTTCATTTTCTGATTGAGGAAAATAGAACTCGCCAAAGGCGATGAGTATATAAAGTCAACAAATTTTGATATGTTAGTATGAAACACGTGAAGTAACACATCAATCATATCACAAGCTACTTATTTTCCTCTATACAACAATAATGTATCACATTCCTTATTTTCATACTTTTCCAAAGACTTGTCTACTATTTATAGTCCTAAAGCTAAATATACATTACTTGGAGCAAAATGAACTATCCTACCTCTAAACCTAAACCCTCACTACATCCATCCCACCTACTAGCCAACTCCCACAACAAAGCAACAAAAATTTGTAAAATTGTTGGCATATCTAAAACCCACTTGAATTGAGTTGTTTGAATTTGAGTTTTTTGTGCATTTGACAGATGTCGATTGACGTGAAGCAACATGTTTGGTAAATATGCATGTCTCGAATGTATCTAAAAACTATAAATATATGGTTAATATTGATAAATAAATTGCAACAATACAAATACAAATACAATTAGTTTATAAATTGCTTACATTTTTATCATTTATTGGTGTCATGTATTAAAACATCATAACTGTAGAAAAAATATATATCATGTGAAAGTTGCTTACAAAAGAAAATAAGTCACTAAACAAAGTAAATGAAACATAATAAATACCAAAATACTAACATTCAAATAAAACAACTCACTAAAATAGTTCATTTTTGATACTAAATTTGTCTAAATTAAACTAATAGAAGCAAATGTACTTGAATCAGAAGTATACCATCAATCACCAAAAGTAGAAAACTCTAAAATAAAGAAGAAGAAGAAGAAGAAGAAAAATCCTAAATTGAATAACCCAAAACCTTATTTGAAGAAGCAAAAAAAAGAAACCCTAAATCAATAACTAAAAACCTTAAATTGAAGGAAACAATGATCACACAAAGAAGCAACAATAATGAAAGAGAGAAATAATCTTATAGTAAAAAATATTCAAAAAGAGATAGAAGACTAAGGACCGAGAGACACAAGAGCGACAGATGATTGAGAAGATGACTGAGGAGTGAGTTAGTGACACCTTGGGGGAGTGCTAACAATGAAAAGAGGAAGAAGAGAGACAACCAAGAGACAACCACTCTAGGGTTTCATAACATAGAATGAACGAAACTTGAGTTAATAGGGTTACAATGAGTATATATACAAAAGAATAGAAATGTCTAAAATACCCTTATTACTAATATATAATAATACTATCTAACATCTCCCCTCAAACTCACAGTGCATTAACATGGAGCATCGAGAGTTTGTCAACTAAAAAACGAAAATATTTAATGGAAAACATCTTTGTGAACAAATCAACAATTTTTAAAGAAGAAGAGACAAACGATAGAGTAATGGTTCCATGTTGAAGATGATGACGAGTAAGATGCCAATCAATCTCAATGTGTTTGGTGTGTTCATGCAAGACCGAGTTGTGAGCAATTTGAATAGCACTCTTGTTATCGCGGTGCATCGAAGTTGGCTCAGAAAGAGAAAGACCCATATCAGACAAAAGCCAATGCAACCAATTATTTCAGCAGTAGTGGATGCCATAGCAGATACTCAGCTTCTATAGAGGAGCGAGAGACAATATCTTATTCCTTACTCTTCTAAGAAATAAGATAGTCTCCAAGAAAGATACAAAACCCTGTGGTGGTTTTACAATTTGTGGTGTCACCAGCCCAATCAACATCAGAATAAGCTCGTAACTCAAATGAGGATGACGATGGAAAAAGCAGGCTTTGAAATTTAGTTCCTCGAAGATAACAAAGATACACTAAGCTGCCAACCAAAGTACGATACAAAGTGGAATCTGGTAAAGGAACACCATCTAAGGGAGCATATTTCACATTCAACTCAAGAGGAGTATATGTTGCTCTAGTATCAGAAAGACCAGCCTAGTCAAGAATGTTGGCAATGTACTTGGATTGATAAAGAAGGTAGCCTCTAGGAGAGTAGGCAACTTCAATCCCCAAGAAATAGTGAAGAGTTCCCAAGTCCTTCATCTCAAACTATTTGGCTAACTGCAATTTCAACTTATTGATTCCACTAACATTATCACCTGTAATAATCATCTCATCAACATATAGAGAAAGTATAATGCGACCATAAGTGGTGGACCTTATAAACAATGCAGAATCATGTTCACTAGAGAGAAAACCAAGAGAAGTGATCACAATAGAGAATTTCTTAAACCAAGCTCGAGGAGCTTGTTTAAGACCATATAGAGCCTTTTTTAACTTACATACTTCTCCTTGATTATGAGAAACTCCTTGTAGAGGGACCATATAGACTTCTTTATGAAGCTCACAATTTAAAAAAGCATTTTTTACATTCATTTCGGAAATATGCCATTGACGAATAGATGCAACTGCAATAAGAGTACGAATAGTGGTCATCTTGGGAGCAAACGTTACTTCATAATCCATACCATATTGTTGAGAGAAACCCTTAGCAACAAGACGTGTTTTGTAGCGCTCAATTGACCCATCAGACTTAGTTTTGATCTTGTATACCCAACGAGTCCCAATAGCATGTTTTCCAAGAGGAAGAGGTACTAATTCCCAAGTACTAGTTTTGTGCAATGCAGATAGTTCTTCTGTCAAGGGGATCAAGAACAACGTCTTTATAGGAAGAGGGCTCAGACAAATTGTGAATATAGGTTAAGAAAGAAATAAACGAAGATGAGTAAGTGAAATAGACAAAAGCAAGTGACTGGGTAGACTAGCATTGACGAGAGGGGTAACGAGGAGGATAAACAATCGCAAGAGGTGGTTGGACAACTGGAGGGACAAGAAGGATGTCATCATGTGGAGTATTAGTATTTGTCCTGCAATTCTCAACATTACAATCACTAGAAGCATAACCATTAGAACCAAACGGATCAATATGGGTTAGTTCAGAACTCTTAGTAATTTGAGTAACAGAGGAAATAGAGTAAAAAGGGATGTGCTCAAGAAAAACAACATTACAAGATACATAAAGTTTTCTTGCATGAGGATCATAAGAACGATAACCCTTTTGACCATCTCCATAACCAAGAAAAACACACATGGCTGAACGAGAAGACAACTTATTGCGCTCTACTTAAGGGCGAAGAACAAAACAAGTAGAACCAAAAACTTTCAAAGAATAGTAATCAGGGGTAGAAGCATACTATTTTTCAAAGAGAGACAAACTTGATATGATAGAAGATTGAATTCTATTAATAGAATGAACAACAATAAGAACTGCTTCTTCCCTAAACTCACTAGGAACTGAAGCGGACAACAAAAGGGAATGAGCAGTCTCTATAATATGACGATGCTTTCTTTCAGCAACTCCATTTTGTTGAGGAGTATCAGTACAAGATGTTTGGTGGAGGGTGTCATCACAAGCAAGTAATTCAGAAAATTTACTAGAGGTATATTCACCATCTAAATCACAACGAAAGCACTTTATAACATAATTATATTGAGTTTTAACCATTGCACGAAACATATCATAAATGTAAAAAAATTCATACCGATTTTTCATAAGATAAACCCAACAATAACGAGTGTAATCATCAATAAACAAAACATAATATCTAGATCCACCTGTGGTGAGAACTGGTGATGGACCCCAAACATCGTAGTGAACTAAATCAAATGATGCATATGAAACGGAAACACTTTTACCAAACGGTAAAGCTGGAAGTTTAGCAAGTTTACAACCATAACAATCTAAGATATCATAGGTTTGCAACTTTCTTAAGGCTCCAGTAGAAGCCAAATATGTTAATCTAGAATTAGAAACATGTCCAAGGCGGGAATACCATAAATAAAAACTAGAAGATAAGGAATTCAAGCAAAAACTAGATAATAAGTCAGCAGTAGTTGTTGAGGCTCCAATATCTGGGATTCGTAGGTCATCCAAAACATAAATTCCCCTTGTCTGTGACCTGTCCCAATCAGCCTCCCAGAATGTGGATCCTGCACACAGCAAGAAGTGGAAGAAAACATAATCGAACAACCGAAATCACATATTTGACTAACAGAAGCAAAACTAAATGTAAAATTAGGAATATAATAAACATCATAAAGAGACATGTTAGGTATGGAGACAAAACCAACGCTTGCTAGTGGCATAGGAGTGCCATCAATAGTCATAACCAACACAGACGAGACATGTTTCATAGACACAAAAGATTTATCATTGTATTATGATGAGATGCTCCCAAATCAAGAATCTATATGGAAGGAGATATACATGATATATCAGAGGAGTTCAAACCTTTAGAAGAGGTGGCAGACATGGCATGTGATTGTGTGGCAAGCAATTTTTGAAGCTGTTCTGCAATATCAGATATTTGGGAAACAGTCTCAGATGAGTTTACAAAACCAAATCTAGAGTCAATGGCAGAAGGAGCATAAGCAACAACATTGGACGATGGTCCCATAAAATTCTTTTTTTGTGCTCTCCCCAATCATACTACTGAATACTTAAAAAATAATTTGTTCTAAATTATATTACTGAATAAAAACTCTTTGAAATCATCGTCACGTGAAGAATAATCTCTTCTAAAAATATCAATTATATGATAATACAATTTCATAAGAAAATTTTACAAGTAGATATCAACCAAAGGGAAATTTAATGTCTAGTAAATAATTATAAGCTTTAAAAAAAGATGAAAACACAAATTGTTCAACAATAGAAAAAAGAACCTAACCATAAAGACCATAGACAAAATATTAAGAGAAGTATGTCTTAATTGTTGCTATAAATAGTAGAACTAAAAGAAATAACTGTCATCGGCTGATGCAAACCAAAATCACCAAACAACAATAGAAAATAGCTTCAATAATGGAAAACTAGAAGTGAATTGTTGCTATAAATAAAAGAAATAAGTTGAGTTCAATTGCTCTTTCCTAGGTTTACTTTATGTAGGTTTAAAAGATTTAGGGTTCTTTTGGGCTATATGTCTTGGGCCAATCAGTAATAATCATATATAATGAAAGCAAACAGAATAAAATAAAATTATTGAAAAACCCATAAGTAGAATTTCACATATGCCAGAACATTCTCTTTTCTCAAGATAATTTCTCATTAATTAAATATCTGATAAATTGTAAACATTTCAGTTAAATTTGTACATAATTGTTTTTTTTTTCATTCTTTTTTTTAAAATATAGTAAACACAAATAATTTTAAAACAAAAAATGAAAAGTAGGTACAAAAATTATTATTAAAGTTCACCTTTTTTAAAAATTCCTGTTAAAAATTTAAGAAAATAACTCAAGATTGATTTTGGTTGTGAAAATAGAAAATAGAAAATGTTTTTGGTCTTAACCAGAAAATGAAGAACGTTGTTTATTAGTTAAAATTCGTAATTCAATTTATGTATTTAACTTGATAATCAATCAAACTGAAAGTAAATAGATAAGAGATGAGATACCACGCAAGGATACATATTGGTTCACCCTACCCGGGTTACATCCAATCCTCACAACCGTGAGATTTTTCACTAAGTGTTCAAAACAAAGAACCTTCTTGGTTTTACAGCACCTAGATCAGATCAACCTTGATCTGTTACAAAGTTAAAACATTTCCACACAGAAAGGAGTTCAATCAAATCACCTATTAATTTATAGATAGGATTTTACAATTTACCTTTTAATCATAAAAGGATTTCTTACAAGCTTACTCAAAACTATACTTCACACTATAGACTTGAGTTTACAATGATATGATTTAAAATGTTATGTCAGAATCTGAGAAAGCTTAACACTTATTTGAATTATAATTCTTTGACAAAGAAATAGATGAGAATGATTCTAAGAATCGTATGGAAAAAATCAGAATCGATTCAATGTATGTGAGTGAGAGAAATTCAAGTATGATTGAAATGAGTAATGAATTAATTAGTACTTGAAGCTCTGCATTTTCCGTGAGCATTAGCCTTCCTATTATAAGCTTTTAGGATATTTAATAATGGTCAAAGAGAGTTGTTAGTAGTGTTGTGTCAATTTTGACCAAACACCAATTTATATGATTAAAAATATTCTAATCTTTGAACATTTTTTAGTTCTGTTTGACATGACTGATTTCTTCATTCTTGATCAGATTTCTCTTATGTTTAGTGATCTTTTATACTTGAGATATATTTTTTAATTCCATTGATTCGATATGGAGTTCTGATTTTGTTAAAACAACATGGAGAATGATGATGAACTACTGCAAAATGTTTATTGAAAATTCTAGAGATTGATGATCAATCTGGAGACTTAGTCATGAACATCCTGGAGATTGATAATCAAATCTGGAGACTAGTCTGATCATTCTGGAGACTGGTCTGATCATTCTGGAGACTGATATGATCATTCTAGAAACTTAGTCTTGAACATCCTGAAGATTGCTAATCAATCTAGAGACTGGTCTGATCATTCTGGAGATTGATGAGAACTTTATGCAGATTGATGTTATCATTTTGGATGATGTTTAACATGCTGAAGAATGATGTTAGCATGCTGGAGATTAATGTTAACATGCTGGAGAATGATCTTGATTGATGTTAACATGCTGGAAAATGTTTATCAGTGTGGAGGTTGATATTAGACTATTGAAGTATGATCATTTGACACTTTTTCTTTGATTTGTGCCTTTGATCCTTATGAGTGATTCTCTTGACCATATGATAGTTGTACATTCCATGTATATGAATTGGAAATTTATTCACAATCCTCAAGAGCTTTCCTTGCATTAAAAATTGATTTGATCTTGCTTGATAGTTCTTGATGCTTAGCCTTTGCCTTTTTTAATATTTTAGAGTAGATTTTTCTGGTATGATCTTTGTGTACCTACTCCTGGTACCTTCGTAATAGGGACTGGTTTATCAACAAACCAAAAATCTTCTTGTCGATCGCAAGCCATCAACTTTGGAGATTAATCTTACTTTTTATTATCGATACATTGCTTTTCTTTTGTTGATCATTTTCTCTTTGAATATGTCCAAAATTATCTTGAGTATATAATTATGTTCCTTTGCAGTAAATACGGGAGATTTGCAATGTAGATTGATGTCCTTTTATTGCCCAGATTGATTTTAAACTAAAGAAGACTTTGTTCTTTGTAAACCATAACGTTCTTCGATTAATGTTGTCAAAACCAGAACGTTCTTGGATTTAAAGCTGTGAAAAGGTGAACGTTCTCCATTTTTCCATACTTCAGTTTTAATAACCAAAACATTATTCATTTTTTAAACTGCTTTCAAGAATGATCAGAATGTTGTCAATAATGTTCTTTGTTCTAGACGGTCAAGCTAGAGAATGTTAAGATCTGTTTGGTCTTGTTAATTCGTGATATTTTCTCTTTGTGATTCGAGTAGTTTCTTTGAATCTGATCATCTCAGTTTGTTCCTTGGCAAGTGTTGATGATATAGATGTAAAACCCATAGGCTAAAACTTTTTTTAACTAGTGGAGGTTAATTGTTCTTGAAGCTAACTTGATTATTTAGGAGAATTGTGAAATGAAGATTGTTTATCAATCTCGTTTTCCTAGGAAACAATCTGTTGTGGGTGTCTAGATTGTTTTTCCTCCTCATCATCTCTTTTGATATAAATAAATGTATTTACATTAGAGGAAAAGTAAGAACAACATCTATTACATTGTACCTATGTTATATCCATATTTTATCAACCAATATGAAGATAAACAAGTAATGAACTGAGTTAAAAGGTTAGACCAGTTTAAGTAAATCATAATTCCAAGAAAAAAAATCCAATTTGAATTCTTATTAGCAATCTTATACATCATATGGGACACTTTTAAAATTAATCAACTATTTTTTGTTAGCCATAGATAGTTTCCTAAGACCTATCTTGTACTCTAAAATTGAACATCTTTGATGCACTTAATTGTCTCAACTATCTAGATGAATTAATGTACAAGTGTAGAAGTAACTATGGAAAATTACTACACATGTTGATTTCACATCTAATAAGAGGGATTGTACAAAAAAAAAATCATTTATCAGTTTCAACAATCCTTGATTGATTGACTGGTTCCACTCAAATTATTGATCAAACGAATCACCAATTAGACATAAACAACTAGCCATTTCTAGTAATTAATTTTTTTTAAACGCAATTTCATATTGTTGGAAATTTCTTTAACAAGCAAATCATGTGAAATATCATTGTCATCAAAGAATGATTTGAAGAATGATATTTCAAATTTCCCTTGATCATTTCTTATAGAAATGACAATTCTTTTTAAAACTCTTAAAAGCATGATTTGGTTGGCGATGATCTGGCAGTAGATACAATTTCAAAAGTTGATTTATCAAATTCTTCATGATGAAGAAATGAAGAATGATGTGGATTTGTTTGTTAAAATAGATTCAAATAGAGAATGTTCTTCGTTATGACCAGAGTGGTCTACTTTCAGTTTTAAAGATTTGGAAATTCATCAAGGTATAAAACATAATGATTTTTCTTTAAACTGAATCATGATGATGTTTGTCTTACATCAACCATCTGATTTTAAAAAATAACTTTAAAACCAATTTTATAAAGTTACCTTTCCAATATCAAACATTCTTAATCTATGCAAAATTATTTCAACTAATGATACATGTACCTTTCATTTGTTAATGTTTCCAAAGGTTGTAGACACTCCAAATTTTTGTAATGAGAGGAGGCACCATATTTTTCCATTCATGTGTATTGAGCATAGGCATGGCAACGGGGAGCGGCGGGGGCGGATATCGCCTCCTCCACACCTGCACCTGACTAATCGGGGAAAACTCGCACCCGTCTCCGTTTTAGAGCAGGTGTAAAATTTAGGCACCCATTCCCGCCCACAACGCGTCTCGATTTTCCCCGCCCAGACCCGCATCCACTCATATTTATTATAATAAAATAATTATTATTAAATAGTAATAAAATTAAAAAATATTTTATGTAGAGATAAAATTATAATTTTAAATATCTTAAAAAATATTAAATATATTAAATATGTCTATGTATATAAAATTTAAAAATTACAATAATAATTTTTGTGGGACGAGTTCGGATGTGGGGGCGGGGTGAATATCACCATTCCCAAACCCGACCCCGCCCCCGAATTTTAATGTCGGGGAAAATCTGTACCCGCATCCAATTAAAGCGGGTTTTCTCCGTCCAAATCAAGCGGGTTCGATTGGGTATCCGCGGGTGCGGATTTTATTGTCATCCCTAATTGAGAATGCCTTGTCCATGTATGAATGTTCTTTCTTGATGGTTAGATGGTGTTCCTATCACAAGTTAGTAATAATTTTGGTACTCATATTTGTTTAGGTCTTTGATGGTTATTATATCTTCTTTTAGAAGATATTTTAAAACTGGATCTCTTTTTAAAATAGCAAGTTAACTCGAAATGACAATTCTTGGAACAATAGAAACACTTTGTTGTTAGTCTTTGAGAAGATTTCAAAATCTAAGTTTTAAATGTCTTTGAAGTTGATTTTGATAAACTTCTAGAATGTTCTCCTTTTTTCAAACTTTATGAAGAAAGTTCTGCTTTTCTTCCAAAATGTTCTCCCTTTTTAAGACTACTTGGAGAACGTTCTCATTTTTTCAAGTTTCATGTAGAAGGTTTTGTTTTTGTTCCATAACGTTCTTCATTTCTAAATATCCTTTTGTTATTGATATTTTCATTTATTTTCTTAAATATATATGCAAATTCCAGATGTCTAATTTTACCACAATATGAATATTTAGTTTTGCATTTGTCTACTTTATTTTCAAGAACAAATAATTTTTCATACATTTTTGTTTTTTGAGTTTTATCAAAACCAAGATTATCTCTATCAAATATTCCTACTTGAGATCCCATAATTTTTTGAAAAGTTTAGCAGATTTGATACTTGTTGGTTTTTAACCAAAGACCATTTTATATGATTAAAAATATTACAGCCTTTGAACATATTTGAGTTATGTTTGACTGGAAAGATTTCTTCGTTCTTGATCAAATTTCTCGTGTTAAATGATCCTTTATACTTTAGATATATTTGTAGATTCCATTGATTCGATCTAGAGTTCTGATTCTGTCGAAACAACTTGGAGAATGATGATGAACTACTGCAAAATGTTTATTGAAAATTCTAGAGATTGATAATCAATTTGGAGACGTAGTCTTGAACATCCTGGCAATTGATAATCAAATCTGGAGACTGGTTTGATCATTCTGAAGACTGATCTGATCACTTTGGAGACTGATCTGATCATTTTGGAGGCTGATTTGATCATTCTAGAGATTGATATGATCATTCTGGAGACTAATATGATTATTCTGGAGACTTAGTCTAGAACATCTTGGAGATTGATAATCAATTTAGAGACTGGTCTGATCATTCTAGAGACTGATCTGATCATTTTGGAGACTAATGTGATCATTATAGAGACTGATGAGAACTTTCTGCAGATTGATGTCATCATTCTGGAGATTGATGTTTAACATGTTGAAGAATGATGTTAGCATGATGGAGATTGACATTAACATGCTGGAGAATGATCTTGATTGATGTTAACATGTGGGAGAATGTTTATCACTTTGAAGGCTAATATCACACTGCTGGAGAGTGATCATTTGACACTTTTTCTTTGGGTTGTTCCTTTTACCCTTTGATCTTTTTGAGGGATTCTTTTGCCCATATGAGAGTTGTACATTCCTAGTATATGAACTGAAAATTTATTCACGATTCTCAAGAGCTTTCCTTGCATTAAAAATTAATTTGATCTTGCTTGATAGTTCTTGATGCTTTGCCTTTGCCTTTGCCTTTGTTAATCTTTTGGAGTAGATCTTTCTAGTATGACCTTTGTGTTCCTACTTATGGTACCTTCGTAATAGGGACTGATTTATCAACAAACCATAAATGTTCTTGTCGACTGCAAGCCATCAACTTTGGGGATTATTCTTGCTTTTTATTCTTGATGCATTGTTTTGCTTTTGTTTATCATTTTCTCTTTGAATTTGTCCAAAATTATCTTGAGTATATAATTATGTTCCTTTGCAGTAAATATTGAGGATTTACAATGTACATTGATGTACTTTCATTGCCCAGATCGATCTTAAACTAAAGAAGACTTTGTTTTTTTTAAACCATAATATTCTTGGATTAATGTTGTCAAAACCAGAACGTTCTTGGATTTAAAGCTATGAAAAGGAGAACGTTCTCCGTTTTTCTATACTTTAGTTTTAATAACCAGAACATTCGTCATTTTTCAGACTGATGTCAATAATGTTCTTTGTTCTAGACAGTCAAGCTGGAGAATGTTCAGATCTATTTGGTCTTGCTAATTCATGATCTTCTCTCTTTGTGATTCGAGTAGTTTCTTTGAATCTGATCATCTCAGTTTTTTCCTTATCAAGTGTTGATGTTATAGATGTAAAATCCAAAGGCTAAAACTTCTTTTAACTAGTGTAGATTGATTGTTCTTGAAGCTTACTTAATCATTCTTGGATCTAGAGAACATTTTCCATTTTCCTAATTTTATCAAGAATATTTTCTGTTCTTGTTTGTTCAAATTTTTACTTTTCATGCTGATTTATTATTTGTTTTGCTTGGATCATATATTTGACTAATACACTCAAAAGCACAAGTTAAATTAACATAACATTAGGATCATAATTAACATTATTAATTAACTTTTTGTTTGTTTTCATCAAAACATTAAATTGAGATTTTCTCTTAAAACTTTTAGCCTACACTTTTTAGATGTGGCCTATGTATTTAGGCTAGGATTATGAAAATGTTTTAAATCACATTTTCTATGCATTGTCTACATGAAAATGTTTTAAATCACATTTTCTATGCATTGTCTACATGAAAATGTTTTTATAGTCTATATTTGAATATTTGAACATTAAATAATCGTTATTGAACAAAACACAAAAGAGTTAAACATAATCAAGTATTAAATTAAAGTATATGTTATCAAGAAAAACAATTGTCCTATCAAAATATTGTAACACAAATAGTACTAGACATTAAAAAAAAATATATAAAACAAAACAATACATGATAGGATCAATTGTTATCATAGTTGTAAAAACTACCATGTTTTTTATTCCTAAAATGCAACCATCTACTTTGCAATGGCAAAAGACAACCAAGTTTTCTATACATTACACTAGTTTCATGTATCTTGGTGATGATCTTCAAGTCCAATTTGAAAAGTATATTGTATTAATTATATTAATATAAATAAAAGAAAAATATACAGTTATACTTATGAATATTAAAAAAATGAATCACCATTTTTCATCACAACAACAAAACTAGTGTTTTAACACAAAGAAACTGAAATTTTCGAATGTTTGATAGATATTGAATCTATGATAAATCAATCAATATTTAAATACTAACAACAAATTAATCTTTGTCAATGTTGTTTTATATTATACATTTATTTTAGTTCAAATTTTTGATTTTAAGATACTCTATTGTTGTAGAAACAAAAATAATTACTACTATCAATTCAAATCATTCAACTAGTTTTTAATATCTTTTGGTCGTCGCTAAAGTTTTCAGGTATCTACACACATAAGCTGATCTTCCAATATTTTGTCGAGATGTCACGGCTTGCCGCAGTTCCAGATGTTTAAGGAATTGTAGCTGGTCATGTATCCACAATGGTAAAGAGGACTCCGATTTTATTATCCATAATCTCTTTCGATTATTGTTATCAAATAACTACTTTACAATATCTCTCTAGGATTTTTTTTTACTAAAAAAGAATCTTTGAACAAATATCATAGTACAATCAAAATGGCTACAGTTAAAGTTTAATTTTTAATTCAAACAATTTTACTACAAATATTGTTTGCAAATTTTGTAAGAAAAAACAAATATCATGTTTTACTGTCAATTTTTACATCGCAACCGTTAATTTATTATTCATAAATGAATTTAGTCTTCAACCAAAACTGGTGAAAATCAATCGGTGATTATAATCGAAACTCACTTTTTAATTAAAAACAAATATAACATCAAATTCACCGTAAAGATAGTTATATCATATTTATTAGTTATGCATTTTAAATTCAAATTATTAAAACTGACATATGAAATGGTCCTACCATAACAATTAGTTATGCTTTTAGTTATCTTGATGAGGACAAAAGGCAATATATATATATATATATATATATATATATATATATATATATATATATCACACTATCACTTGGTCAATAAATAAATCTCATACCATAGTAATTTAAAATTACAATGAAATATATTTTCTCATCTATTGAATATTAGAGTCTATGACTATTGCTATTAACAATCCCATAAGAAACATTCTTGCAATTTTCTCAAAAGTACATTTTATACTTCACACATGATATCGTAAAATTATTATAGGTAGATTGAAATGTTGGAAATAAAGTCAAATTTTCACCGAATATCATTAATATCAAGAGTTTCATTCAAGTTTTAAAGAAGAAGAAGAAGAAATTTTTATTTGGTGATATCATTTGCGATGACCGTTAATAAAAATTATAGACAATATTTGAAGCATTTAGATATTTGTCTGCCACAATTGGTTTATCAACCACATCTTTTTTTTTTACATTGACAATTATACGTTGTCTTCTCAAGAACGACCTACTAAAAAGAGAGTTTGAAGATATTTATTGTTGATGATTAAGATCAACAAACAAACATTATTTCAAGTGAAGTTTATAGATAAATATTTCAAAATTTAAAATAAAATTTGCATTCCAAGTTGTCTTGAGTTTATAAGATTGTATTTTGTTTTAATTTTATATATTTGGAACAAACAAATAGATTTTCTTTTATGTATTTTAACTAAACAAACATTTTGATTCGTGTTTTAGTTTTTTTACCTGATCCGTGGGTTGAGGTGCATTACATAAGAGTATTAAACATACATATCACTAGATCCGAATCTTACCACCATTTTGGATGCAAGCAACACTAAACAAAAAAGCACTTGCAGTGGAAAGGCTAATAATGACAATTTAGGCCACAAACAACATCACAATGTAAGAAAACTGTAACACCCCGATTTTTAACAACGCAAGTGCATTTTTTTTAAAACAACTTAATAAAATAATATGTCATTAGGCAAAAAAAACAAGAGTCATTAATAATTACATCATATATAATACCAACAACCTAAGATGGTTTTTGGGACAATAATCCAAAGTATGCAAATAGAAAATACATCGAGACTATGAGACCTATCAGACATCGCTCATACACCTAGGGTATTCTCGGCAAACATCTGCACATAAGTACTGTTCACGTCTAAAAAATGAAACATGGACCTACCAAACAAAAGTCAACTGTCAATACATGTTATAGATATAGTCATCCCAAAATCAAATAAGTACAACCATCAAAAGAAATACATTAAGTCTCTATACAACAAAAACTAATTTGATCATCCACTAGCAACTACAATAACAAGGGTGGCCTCCACACACTCCGCATGTTCCTTCTGACACAGTATATCTCCTCAAAGTAACCTCCCCGTCTTCATCAACCATAGAAAGATCAGTCTCCTCATAAGTTAGATCCACCCATGAGATAGGTCACTTACGCGACGTTGGAATCTCAAAATAGTCCACTACTTTAATTACAGTCGGTAGGGGATCATTCACCGAAAGTGAAAGCTCTGACTCGACCCACCTAGATGGTTCTGCAATATCTCTTCCCACTTGCATCGGCCACTTATCATTCCCTCCAGCCCCCAGCCCAACCACTGTATCCACAGCTCCTACGGTGACCTCCGTCTCAACTATAACTTAGACATCCTCTACATCTTCCCATGCTTCATTCATCCCGAGCACTAATCTTGAGAATACCAGATAGTCGATCATCTCGTGAGTAAGTTCCACGAGATATATTTCCTCTACTATCCTACTTGTTCTCATCACCCTCCATGTATAAGTAGCTCTGTTTGAGATAGGGTCATATACCCAAGCAGTCGACGAATGTCGGACAAGTCTAGCAACGTTTCCGTCGTCAAGGTATTAGTCAGTGGAACGAACTCGGGTATCATCTGAGGACAAAGCCCAATTTCAACAATAATGTAAATGATCACCAACCAAAATTAACTAACAATTAACAATTACGTCATAATAACAAGCAATAACAATTAGCAATTACGACATGATAACAAACAATAAGAGAGCATGTATATATAAATATCATATTATAACAAACATGACTTGTGTGTCTAGAACCCTAATAAAATCCTTAAATGTCAATGCACATGATTTTGGAATTTCCAAACCTTCCTCGAGGGACGTAAATCATAAATGTACCGCCTATGACAGACCAGTACTAATTACAGAGGTGCCACATATCACAGATCAGTACGATTTACTAAAGTGTAGTCTATCACAGACTTACATGAAAAATAAATCCTTGTAAGGAAAAGATGGATCAATCAACTCATTGAGCCATCCAGTGGCCCATCAGGGTCACTACTAATTATGAAATGCATGAGTATAATTTGACTCTTTAACAACAATCATCATGTAAATGTAGCTATTAAAAGATTTATCTTTTAATACTTATTACACACTAATAATTTTTCATACTTTTCACATAGCATACTCAAGACATATTATCCTCCATAAAATTCATAATAGTTTTTTAGTTGTCCCTTAGAGGTTCGACAGTAAGGAATTGTTTTATTTAGCTGAGGAGCATTAGGTCTAGAATCGTTTGTTGTTTTCATATCTATTAATACAATAATTCTTTTCATCTAATTTTATCTTACCTCTGCTCTTTTTAAGATGTTTCACAAGTATACCTAAATTATGTAGCAATTTATGATTTCATTGTTCTCGAGATAAAATAATCATTCAAATACTAAATACCAGTAAAAATAAGCATAGAGTACTACGAAAGCAACAACGGATAACATATAATGTCGGTTTTGCTTTTAGTCAACTATATATCAATTTTGGTAATCAACTACATATTAGATTTTTTGTTTAATTGCAGTTTTGATCCCTCTATTTTAGCTTAATCGCGAAAGTAGTCCCCCCATTTTGTTTCTCCCCAGTTTTGGTCCCTCAAACAAAATTTTGGTCCAAAACTTCATGAAATTTCTTTTTTTTTTTTTTTGCATTTATTTAAGTCAAACAATGCCTCAAGATCTCATTTGCAACAATTATATCTGAAATATATGATCATAAATGGTCTAGTACGGTTTTCAAAAATGAAATTTCATCAAATTTTGGACTAAAATTCTGTTTGGATTACCTAAACTGGAGAGAAATAAAATGGAGAGACTACTTTCGCGATTCAGCTAAAATAGAGAGACCAAAATTACAATTAAGCCTAGATTTTTAATTTAAAATTATTTTTGTCCGTTTAAAAATAATTATATTTCTCTCTTTTCTTTAAATTTGATTCAAACAAACAAAGGACAAATGAGGAAAAAAATGTTAATAAGATGATGTATGAGTCGACTAACACAATTTCAAGAAATTTGAAGAATTGATTCATCTCATGTATGCATCCAATAATAGTTATAGAAACTCTATGAATCAACTCACAAACATATAAGTTGATTTAAGAAAAAAGAAAAATATTATGAATTGATTTTTAATGCACTAGAGGACTTTCAAATATATTTCTAATTAATATGCATCTAAAGTTATGCATAATAAAATAAAGTTCATAAAAGATTTTTCTAATTCAATAACTTTAGTATATATTGAGATTTGAAAGATGAACAAAGTCACAAATTAATCTAACTACAATCTAGTTTATTTTTCGATAATATAGTTTTTTTCTTTCTTCTATCGACCACCATCACCATTACCTTACCATCACCACTACTATTAGATTGACCTAAACATTTTCCTAAAAATTAATCACTATTTTTCTACTAGACATTGTGGGAACGTGCCACACTTCATGTTCATTTTGTGGGTGACATTTTTCGGATGTATTTATTCATTGTTATGTTGGCTTGTTTTATGGGTTGGTGCTACTGGAAATTCAAGTAATTCATATATTTTTTAGTTGCCTCTGGATTTTTAAGCTCCTACTATATCAAAATTTGATTTTTACTGGGAAATTAAAAACTCAGAAAATAAAAGAAATAGAAAAACTGATTCGGTGGTTGTGAACTTGTATTTAGAGCATCTCTAATGGTAGTCAAATGAATTCGTCTCTCGTGTAGTTTCACATTTTAATAATAATAAAATTATAACCGATACATTTTTATTTATTAATTTATTACTAATAATAAATTTATAACAGTTAGTGAGTCATGTTTAATGAACTCACATTGAGTTTGCTCTAAAACGATGTGGCACACTGGACTCATCTAATGAACTCCGTTGAGTTCACCGCAACGGTAAACTCAATATGAGTTCATTAAATGGGATTCAGTCTACCACTAACAAATCATTCATTTATTATTATTTATAAATTAATACCCAAAAAAAAGATAACCCTAATTAAAGTACATTTCTTTCACGAGAGAACGCTGATGACAGCTTCACACATCTCCAACCGTTCATTCGTTTTAGCTACGGTTGGAGATGTTCTAACAATAACACTACCAATCTGGTCTAGACATTAAAAAAATTCTCGATAGTGTAGTGCATGATAAATATATATTAAATAAGTGTTGACCATTTGCTTATTTTTGATATTATTGACAAACATACATCATTAAATAAATCTAACATTGTAAACTGAGAAAAATTTCAGGATCAACAACTCAACCCTACAAACTTGAGACAATTGCTTGGAACTTAAGAAATCAACAAAAGCTTGAAGATTTACAGACAAATCGATTGGTCAAATCGATTCTGTAACAGGGTTGAATGAAATTATGCAGTCTGGGAGTAAGCAATCGATTGGCACAATCGATTTGCACATTTAAGCCTGATATCAATCGATTAGGCAAATCGATTGGTGCATCTATCAGAAAATAAATTGTGCAAGTCAGAGAGCTAGTCAGCCTCAAATCGATTATGCAAATCGATTGGTTAATCTTCTAGGACTGAACTGATTGCTCACATCGATTAGACAAATCGATTGGTATATTTACTGAAATTAAAATGTGCAAGTCAGTAGTCTGTCTTGCATTCAAATTGATTTGGCAAATCGATTGAGCCAATCACATCAGTATTGATAATTGTTTATATCGATTGAGATAATCGATTTCGAAGGTCACAGAGCCAAACCAACAATGAGCAAATCGATTGGACAAATCGATTTACCCAAATCAACTTCAAAACAAATTTGGTCTGGGACATACGCAATCGATTATCACAATCCACTAAATCACTTATGTTGAAATAAGTTTGGCATCAATCGACTGGGTAAATCGATTGAATGAACCAAACAATATAATGAGCTTCAGACTTAAATCCACAATTGATTAGACACGTCGATTATGTTGTTTTAAATCAATTCTGTATTTTGTCAAATCGATTGGGCAAATCGATTTATGTAAATCATTATGTCTCTGGAACCAGTGAAATCGATTGACCAATTCGATTGGTACAAAAGTTTTTAGAAACAGTGATGGATTAAGGATTATGTATATAGTTGCATCGATTGGACACATCGATTGTTTTGATCTCGTTGTTGGAACAAAACACCACAAATCGATTGTGCACATCGATTCAAATATAAACATTCATCCAAGTCTGAAGAACTCAGGTAAACTAATCGATTAGATAAATCGATTAGTATGTGCAGTTTCAAGATTCAAGAAAAACAAGATCTGCGAAATCGATTGGACAAATCGATTAACCTGCTTTACATCTTTAAGAAATCGATTGGCCTAATCGATTGACACGTTGTTTTTCCTGAAACTATATAAACTGCATTTATTCATTTCTTCTCATAACAACAACATATACAACTGAAACAATAGCAAAAATTACAACAATACTAAAAATCCTTTCTCAACTGATATTACTTTGAATATCTTTTTCAGCCTTAAACAATCTACATTGGTGATCAACAAGGATTGAAAAAGACAAAATTGAGAAAGATAGCTTTGAGAAGAATGAAGATCAAGAACGTTGTATATTTAATCAATTGCAATTTCTGTAATTCAAATTCTGTAACCAAATTACTTTGAGAAAATCCAGTTACAACTGGTAGTGATCTTTTGTGATTGAGGGATCTCATCAAAAGGACATTGGACTAAAATCTTGGAAGAGTTTGTGGGAAATAAACTCTGGGATTCAGGGAGAGAAGACTAGAATATAAAAGAATAGTTTAAGATTGATAGGCGAGGAGCTGGAACATCTGTAAACTGATTCTAAGACATTCTAGTGAAAAGGCTAAGATCGGGTTTGATCTTAGGACTGGATGTAGGCCGTCACAAAGCGGCTGAACCAGTATAAATATCTGCGTACACTTTTCTTTCCCTTATCTCTTTTAGATTTCTGCAATTATTGTGTTCTTGATATTGATCGAATGCATGATAAAGATTCTGTGATAGATAGCTTTGCATGACAAATTGTTTTGACATGGCTGCATGAAAATCAATATCCTGAATACAAACTGTTACGATGCACTTCTCCATATAATCAATAACTGATATTACTTGACATTCTTTAAAATTGATTATTCGGGACCTTCCGCAATCTTGTGTTTTGTAAATTTAAAATTTATAAAACTGTTGCGCATTTTGTTAGAATAGATATACTTTTTGCATATATTTCCATAAAACTGAGGCCTGATTACCATCAATTGGTATTAGAGCCAGCTTTTGTAAGAGTAACTCTCATCAAAAGAACATGGCCTCTGATTTCCTTGGAGAGGGTGTGTCGTTAGCAAGGCCTCCTGCCTTTAACGGTGCTGCATACATGTATTGGAAACAACGCATGTTAATTTTTCTTGAAGCTAATGGTATTGACATTCTTGATGCTGTAGAGAATGGACCTTTTGTGCCAACCATAGCAGGTACTGGTGATTCAGCAATCTTAAAGCCTAAAAGCGATTGGTCTGAAGCTGACAAAAAGAAAGTTGGGTACAACGCCAAAGCCAAGAACATTATAACTGCAGCCTTGAGTCATGATGAATTCTTCAGAGTCTCAAATTGCAAGACAGCAAAACAGATGTGGGATACACTTCAGCAGACACATGAAGGAACCACAGACGTAAAGAGAGCTCGGATAAACACTCTCATGCACGAGTATGAGTTGTTTAGCATGAAGAAAGAAGAAACAGTCAACGACATGCAGACTCGGTTTACACACATAATCAACAACCTAAATGCATTAGGAAAAGAAATAGATAACGAACAACAAGTGAGCAAAGTCATGTGATGTCTAACTCGGGAATGGCAACCAAAGGTTACGGCCATTGCAGAATCAAAGGATACCGGGAGCATGGCTATAGCTACATTGTTTGGTAAATTGAGAGAACATGAAATGGAACTACATAGACTCAATGAAGCTGAACTAGTTGACAGAAAACGAAAAGAATTGTCGTTGAAAGCCCAAACACATCAGTCTAAATCTGAATATGGGAGTAGCTCAGATGAATCTAGCAGTGAGGATAATGAAGAACCTGAACTGGGGTTACTTGTCAAGAAGTTTAAGAAATTTCTGAAAAAGAAAGACAGCAAATTTAGAAAACAATCAAGCTCAAAGAACAATGACAGTAAGACAATCACATGTTACGAATGTGGAAAAACTGGTCATATAAAGGCTGATTGTTACAAGCTGCAGAACAAAAACAGAAATTCCAAAACTAAAGGCAAGGAACCAGCTCAGAAAAACAGAAAAGCCTACATGGCATGGAATGACAATGAAGAATCCTCCACATTTTCAGAAACTGAAGAAGCAAATCTGTGTCTCATGGCTAACACGGATTCTGAATCAGAAAGTGAGGTAAGTTCACAATATAATCCTTCCTTTGATGAGCTGCAAGATGCGTTTAATGAACTGCATGCTGAATATGTTAAATTTGTTAAGCAGTTAGTTAGCACTAAGAAAATGCTTGAACAACAGTGCATGTTGCATGATCAAATGAAAATTGACTATAGAAAAATTGAAGATTTATGTGAACAATTAAAAAGAGACTCACATGATAAATCTGCCAAATGCATGGATCTTGAAAATTCTATTGCTTTATTGAAGTCTGATTTATTGAAATTCTCTAGTAGCAAGGATAAACTGAATAACATTCTTAGCAACCAGAGAAATGTCAATATAAAATCTGGACTTGGTTTTAACAAAAATATGCATGTTAATAAGAACAGAACTAAGCATGGAATAGGATATGATAATGTTAATCATCACCAGAAATTTGTTAAGTCTAGTCACACGCATAATATCTTTGTCAAACCAAAACAGTATGTATCCTCTGCGGTTACTTGCCATTTTTGTTGTAGAAAAGGACACTATGTTTACAATTGCAAATACAAAAGACTTGCTAACAGAGGATATAAACAGATTTGGAAGATTAAGACACAAGATGTTGAAACTCACCCCCTAGGACCCAATTTAAGTTGGGGACCTAAATTGAAATTCTAAATTTATTGCAGGTATGCTTGAGATCCACGAAACATCAATGGTATCTTGATAGTGGATGCTCAAAGCATATGACAGGGGACAAGTCAATGTTTATGTCCCTAAATCTGAAAGACAGTGGATTTGTAAAGTATGGCGATAATAACAAGGGCAAGATCTGCGGTGAAGGTAACATTGGCAGCGAATCAACTGCTATAATTAAAAATGTCTTATACGTGGAAGGGCTGAAACACAACCTTCTAAGTATCAGTCAGCTGTGTGACAACGGTTTTCAAGTAAGCTTTTCACCACTCTCTTGCACAATTGAAAACAAAACTGATAAAAGCATGAAATTGGTAGGTGATAGAGTTAACAATATCTATATGCTGGATTTAACTGTTGTACCTACTAATTCTGTTTTTTGCTTATCATCAAATGCTGATGAAACATGGTTATGGCATAAACGTATTGCACACATTCATATTGGTCATTTGAATAAACTTGTTAACAAACAACTAGTCATAGGACTCCCTGACAAGAAGTTTACTAAGGATAGGTTATGTGCTGCTTGTGAACAAAGTAAGCTTGTCAAAACCTCTTTTCCCCCAGTAGACTTGGTCAAAACCGATAGGGTTTTGGAGCTGCTTCATATGGATCTCTTTGGTCCTTCTCAGGTGAGAAGTTTTGGTGGAAATTTGTATGGATTTGTACTAATCGATGATTATTCTAGATTCACATGGACATTCTTTCTGACTCATAAAAGTGAAGCTTTTTCTATTTTTAAAAAGTTTGCAAATTTGGTACAAAATGAAACAAGTCAGAAAATTATGTCTATCAAAAGCGATCATGGAGGAGAATTCCAAAATGATGCTTTTGATACATATTGTGAATAGAATGGTATTCATCACATGTACTCAGCCCCTAGGACACCACAGCAAAATGGTGTAGTTGAAAGGAAAAATAGGTCTTTGGAGGAATTAGCTAGGACCATGCTTAAGGACTCCAAGGTACCTAAATTTTTCTGGGCTGATGCAGTTAGCACTGCCACACATGTTGCCAATAGGGTCTTGATTAGACTAATCCTTAGGAAAACTCCATACGAGTTATATAAGGGTAGAAAGCCAAATATTTCTTACTTTAGAGTTTTTGGGTGTAAGTGCTTTGTTTTGAACAATGGTAAGGAACACCTGGGTAAGTTTGATCCTAAGGTAGATGAGGGTATCTTTCTAGGTTATTCCCAAACTAGCAAAGCCTACATAATCTACAACAAAAGAACAAAGACTATAGAAGAGTCAGTTCATGTAAAGTTTGATGAATTTTTTAAAGAAAACATGAACAAAACTCCTTCTATAGTTGATGCATCTTTGGATGATAATGTAGAATCTGAACCATTAGAACCAGAGGTAGTTGCAACCCAATCCAATAGTGACTGTGTTGAACCTGTTGCAGTAGATGAGTTACCTAAGGAGTGGAAGTTCAATAGAAACCATCCCATAGATAACATCATAGGGGACATCTCTAGAGGAGTGGCAACCAGGAGAAGCCTTAGTCATTTTTGTAACCTTACAGCCTTTGTATCTCAGATTGAACCTAAGAACATTAAGGAAGCCTTACTAGATAGTGAGTGGATACTTGCTATGCAAGAGGAGTTGAACCAATTTGAGAGAAACCAAGCTTGGATTCTAGTACCTAAACCAGCAGATAAACACATCATAGGAACAAGATGGGTGTTTAGAAACAAACTGGATGAGAATGGTGTGATCACTAGAAACAAAGCTAGGTTAGTGGCCAAGGGTTATAATCAGGAAGAAGGGATAGATTTTGATGAAACCTATGCCCCTGTAGCTAGGTTAGAAGCCATTAGAATCCTGTTGGCTTTTGCGTGTATCATGGACTTCAAACTCTATCAAATGGATGTGAAAAGCGCCTTTCTCAATGGTGACATCCAAGAAGAAGTGTTTGTTAGCCAAACACCTGGTTTTGAAAATCCTGATTTTCCTAATCATGTGTACAAGCTAACAAAGGCTCTCTATGGATTGAAACAAGCTCCTAGAGCTTGGTATGAGAAACTTAGCACTTTCCTCATTCAACAAAAATTTGTAAGAGGCAATGTTGACAAAACACTTTTTATAAAAACTAATGAAAATGATATATTGCTAGTCCAAATTTATGTTGATGACATAATATTTGGATCAACCAATAACAAGCTTTGCAAAGACTTTGAAAATTTAATGAAAGGTAAATTTGAAATGTCTATGATGGGAGAACTCTCCTATTTTCTGGGATTTCAAATTAATCAAAGCAAGCTTGGAATCTTCATTAGCCAAACAAAATATTGCAATGATTTAATAAAGAAGTTTTGTTTTGATAAGTACAAATCCATTGATACACCTATGAGTTCAGCTAGTAACCTAGATAGGGATGAGATGGGAAAACCAGTAGATATTTCCAAGTATAGGAGCATGATAGGATCTTTATTGTACCTTACTGCAAGCAGGCCTGACATTATGTTCAGTGTTTGCTTGTGTGCCAGGTTTCAGTCAAATCCTAAGGAATCTCATCTTAGCGCAGTTAAGAGGATTTGCCGGTATCTTATAGGAACTAGGAATCTCGGCTTATGGTACCCCAGAGGATCTACATGTTCATTGGTTGGTTTTTCAGACTCAGATTTTGCTGGATGTAAGTTGGATAGGAAGAGTACCTCAGGCACTTGTCACCTACTTGGCAACTCTCTTGTATCATGGTTTAGCAAGAAGCAAACGAGTATTACACTTTCTACTGCTGAAGCGGAATACATAGCAGCCGGGAGCTGTTGTGCTCAGATTCTTTGGATGAAACAGCACTTATTGGACTTTGGTGTGGACTTAGGAACCGTGCCTATCATGTGTGATAACTCAAGTGCTATGTGTATCACTAAGAATCCAGTAATGCACTCCAGAACCAAGCATATTGAAATTCGGCATCACTTTATTCGAGATCAGTTTCAAAGTGGGAATATTAAGCTGGAATATGTCAACACGACTGAGCAGTTAGCAGACATATTCACCAAAGCCTTGCCAAAGGAAAGCTTTCGTTACATCAGGATGAAACTGGGCATAATAGATCCAAGTGAGATCTGAATTATGTGCCAAATCGATTTGACCCATAATATATCTATTTGTCTCAGTTTGAACACTCGAAATCGATTAGGGAAATCGATTGTGTCTATTATGTATGAGAATTCAAGTGAAATGAATCGATTTGGATAATCGATGCTGATACAAGCTACATTCTGGACTGATATAACAGAGAAATGAACAACCTCGAAATCAATTGGGGAAATCGATTTACATGTGTACCAATCGATTTGGGGAATCGAGTGTTACATCTGATGTGAGATTTTCAATTGACAATCGATTTGGGAAATCGATGCTGATATGGATTGCTTTTCTGAACTGATACTTGGTGTTACTGGACTGGCTCGAAATCGATTTGGGAAATCGATTTGGTAACTACTAATCGATTAGGGCAATCGATTAGAAATATTACCGTTGGAATATTTACTAGCTGTTACATCACTTATTACTTTAACCTTTTTAACTTCCCCAGTAACGGTAGGATAAATCGATTGACCCAATCGATTTGCACTTCAGAAAGTATATAAACAACAGTGTTCAATCGATTTCATTCACAGTTAACCCACACTAAATCGATTCTGCCTCAGAATTTCATACTTTCACTTTGTGTTTCAAGCACTGTTCATCACCTCCCTCAATCCTACTCCTTACTATCTTACATACACCAAATGGCAAGAGTAAAGCAAACCCAACCAAGAACTCCATCTCCATCATCATCATCATCAAGTGGAAGAACTCCATCACCTCCTCCTACCTTGACAAAACGAGTTCCAATCCCTACTCATAAAATTCTGGCCAAAGAGAAAGGAAAGGATATCGTTATTGATCAAGGAAAGACCAACAAGCGAAAAGAGCCGCCTACGGAAAAACTTCTTGCTGATGCAATGAAGGAAATTGCTAGTAAGAAGAAGAAGAAGAAAAGCACTTCCTCTTCTCCACCTAAGAAGGCTCCTGCAAAAACTAAGCCTGTAGAAGTGTTTGACCTGCCTCCTGCATTTCTCAAACGAAAGATACACGAAGCACGCTACATGGACTTCGCCTACTTCGACGAAGACGGATTTACCTTCCAAGATCATCTACAGTTTCACGGTTTAGAAGCCTTCCTCTCCTGCTCACTGGATTCGTATCCTAACTTGATTAGGGCCTTCTACTCATCCTTCAAATTGAGTGAAGTGGGATTCAAAGCTACAGTCAAAGGAAAGAAGATTTCCATGACTTTTGAGGAGTTCTCGAGCCTCTCGGGACTGCCTTATCATGGAAACTCTGTGGATGGATGCTCCGAAGCCGACGCTGCTGATGAAGGCTGGGAAGCATCTCTGGATCGTCATACAGCAGTGCAGGACCTGATGGTTGAGGGTTTTGCCGAGTCAGTGGCACTACCTATTGGCCAAATGAAGGTTCAGCAAAGAATGTTGATGTACGCTCTGACCCGTATACTTGTTCCCAGATTCGGAAACCATGCGGTCGTCCAACGCTTAGACATTGTGCTGCTGTGGGGATTGTGCAAAGAGCTCAAGATGAGCTGGGCATGGATAGTTCTCAGACATATGTTAGAAGCTGCACAAGGGAAGTTGGTACTTCCTTACCCCCAGCTAATCACAAAAATTCTGGAGCATTTCAAGATCTCTTTTAAAGGTGAAGAGTCGACCAAGACCATCCTGTCTTTTGGTGAATCCATTGTTAATCAGATGCAGCTGTGCAAAGTCAATGGAGTTTGGATGCGTCCTCAGGCTAGTGCTGAACAAACCCAGCAAAGTGTTGGACCACCAGCTGCTGAGTCTGTTCCAGCAAGCTCTGACATGATTACCAAACTGCTCGGGTTAATGGAAGCTCAGGCTGCTCACAACACCAGAATGGAGGATGCTCTGCAAAAGCTTCAGGCTGATCTGACTCTGATTGCACGGGATGTGGCAGCAATCCAGGAACATCTAGGCATTAAGTTGTCTTTCAGTGATGTTGCTGAGATTGGAAGACAGGCAACAGAAGAACAAACTCCGACACACGCCGAGGTTGCTGCAACTCATGTTGAGGAGACACCTGCTGAGGGTAATATAGCAGTCTCAGCCTCTTCCCCAGATGATAATGAGGACCAGCCTACCTTAGATGTTTAGGATTTTAATTTCTTTTGTTCTTTTTGTATCTTTGTACTTTCTTTGTAATTTGCCTGAATGAATGAATATTTTCACATAACTTTTGATTATACAATGTGTTGCATTTCATTAACAATACGTGCCATAATCCTGGTTACTTTCGTATTTGATTTACGTTTTGTTTTTCAAACTGCTCATGTTGCTAATGTTTTACTTTTTCAGTCTTAGCTAGCAACTCCGGGGGAGCTCAGGTCTGAGTTTTTTTTTTGTTACTCCTTTTTGACTCAAATGACAAAGGGGGAGAACAATTTAAACTTAAACTTGTATTTGTATTTTGCACTAACTCTTATATTATATGTTGATACTTGTTAATGCTCTGATACTTGTTAAGCCTGACAATGATAATATGTTACACTCTGTGTCATTCACCCTAACTAATCACTTGCAATCGCTCTGATACATCATGGGCACTCAGAGTTAGGGGGAGCTTAACTAGACTGTTGTAATTAAAACTGTTTATTATGTTTCCTAACTGTTTATTATGTTTTCTTGAAATATTTCTCAAGTTAAAATTGCATGTTTGTCACTTAAATCAAAAAGGGGGAGATTGTTGGACATTTGCTTATTTTTGATATTATTGACAAACATACATCATTAAATAAATCTAACATTGTAAACTGAGAAAAATTTCAGAATCAACAACTCAACCCTACAAACTTGAGACAATTGCTTGGAACTTAAGAAATCAACAAAAGCTTGAAGATTTACAGGCAAATCGATTGGTCAAATCGATTCTGTAACAGGGTTGAATGAAATTATGCAGTCTGGGAGTAAGCAATCGATTGGCACAATCGATTTGCACATTTAAGCCTGATATCAATTGATTAGGCAAATCGATTGGTGCATCTATCAGAAAATAAATTGTGCAAGTTAGAGAGCTAGTCAGCCTCAAATCGATTATGCAAATCGATTGGTTAATCTTCTAGGACTGAACTGATTGCTCACATCGATTAGACAAATCGATTGGTATATTTACTGAAATTAAAATGTGCAAGTCAGTAGCCTGTCTTGCATTCAAATCGATTGAGCCAATCACATCAGTATTGATAATTGTCTATATCGATTAAGATAATCGATTTCGAAGGTCACAGAGTCAAACCAACAATGAGCAAATCGATTGGACAAATCGATTTACCCAAATCAACTTCAAAACAAATTTGGTCTGGGACATACGCAATCGATTATCACAATCCACTAAATCACTTATGTTGAAATAAGTTTGGCATCAATCGACTGGGTAAATCGATTGAATGAACCAAACAATATAATGAGCTTCAGACTTAAATCCACAATTGATTAGACACATCGATTATGTTGTTTTAAATCAATTCTGTATCTTGTCAAATCGATTGGGCAAATCGATTTATGTAAATCACTATGTCTCTGGAACCAGTGAAATCGATTGACCAATTCGATTGGTACAAAAGTTTTTAGAAATAGTGATGGATTAAGGATTATGTATATAGTTGCATCGATTGGACACATCGATTGTTTTGATCTCGTTGTTGGAACAAAACACCACAAATCGATTGTGCACATTGATTCAAATATAAACATTCATCCAAGTCTGAAGAACTCAGGTAAACTAATCGATTAGGTAAATCGATTAGTATGTGCAGTTTCAAGATTCAAGAAAAACAAGATCCGCAAAATCAATTGGACAAATCGATTAACCTGCTTTACATCTTTAAGAAATCGATTGGCCTAATCGATTGACACGTTGTTTTTCCTGAAACTATATAAACTGTATTTATTCATTTCTTCTCATAACAACAACATATACAACTAAAACAATAACAAAAATTACAACAATACTAAAAATCCTTTCTCAACTAATATTACTTTGAATATCTTTTTCAGCCTTAAACAATCTACATTGGTGATCAAAAAGGATTGAAAAAGACAAAATTGAGAAAGATAGCTTTGAGAAGAATGAAGATCAAGAACGTTGTATATTTGATCAATTGCAATTTCTGTAATTCAAATTTTGTAACCAAATTACTTTGAGAAAATCCAGTTACAACTGGTAGTGATCTTTTGTGATTGAGGGATCTCATCAAAAGGACACTGGACTGAAATCTTGGAAGAGTTTGTGGGAGATAAACTCTGGGATTCAGGGAGAGAAGACTAGAATATAAAAGAATAGTTTAAGATTGATAGGCGAGGAGTTGGAACATCTGTAAACTGATTCTACGACATTCTAGTGAAAAGGCTAAGATCGGGTTTGATCTTAGGACTGGATGTAGGCCGTCACAAAGCGGCTGAACCAGTATAAATATCTGCGTACACTTTTCTTTCCCTTATCTCTTTTAGATTTCTGCAATTATTGTGTTCTTGATATTGATCGAATGCATGATAAAGATTATGTGATAGATAGCTTTGCATGACAAATTGTATTGACATGGCTGCATGAAAATCAATATCCCGAATACAAACTGTTAGGATGCACTTCTCCATATAATCAATAACTGATATTACTTGACATTCTTTAAAATTGATTATTATGGACCTTCCGCAATCTTGTGTTTTGTAAATTTAAAATTTATAAAACTGCTGCGCATTTTGTTAGAATAAATATACTTTTTGCATATATTTCCATAAAATTGAGGCCTGATTACCATCAATAAGTACATTTCTTGTTTTTTATTTTTTATTTTAAATACATATTAAAAATAATAAATTAAATTATTTTTTTAATGTATATTTTAGAGTTATGAAAAATAAAAAAGTAAAATATTTAAAGAATAAAAAATTATAACCGTTGTGATATTTGTTGACTGACTATCCGTTGTGGTGGTGATCAATCAAATTCATGGTCACTCATCGAAATTATCTGCCTTTTGTTTTTCTTGGCAAAATGTACTCTTTTTGAATTTGGATCGACACATTTTCCAAATGTAGTATAAATGAAAGATAAATTTAAAATTGAATTCGAAGTTATTAGGAATAGTATTGTGTCAGCAATGAGCATAACATGCTTGCTTACACGCTTTTTCAGTTCCTGAATCTTGCTGCCTCTTTATCCTCTTTCTATGCAAAGGTCAACAAGCCCAACTCTTTCTAATACGCCACCATTCAATTAGGATTTTAGTATTTGTATTGACGTGTGAGTATGTAATAATTAAAGGGTAAACAACTTTTTTTTAATTTCTCCATTTTTTTTCAAAAGTACATTATTACAATTAGTACCTCCGTTTTACAACGAGTAACTTAATTACTTTTTATAAATTAAAAAATGATATTTTTATTAAAATATAATTATTAAGTATTGATATATTTTTTATTGTTAATTATTGTTATTAATGTAAAATGATAAATATTAAATTGAAAGTAGTACATATAATATTAATTAAAGACTATAGTTAAAAAATAATTAATATTATATTATAAATAAAAATGTTTGGTCATTTTAGAATAAATTATTTTTACCAATTGATCCATCATTATGAAACATAAGGAGTATTCTAATTTTGGATTCTCGATTTATATTAAAATATTAGTAATATTGTAGTTCCTGACTTTTCTAAAAATATAAAACTAGTCTCATTTTATAACATTTATTTGTCTATCTTCGTCATCATCATTAATCTTATAACTCACACATCATAATTCACTCATATTTCACTCATTATAATTTATATTCATTCAAAACTCACATCATACGCTTATAATTTACACCTTATAAGTATCTTCTTCATATTGTGGTTAAAATCATCCAACAAAATATGTTCACTGACTTGTGTTTGCGTTCATTTATATTTTTTTTTCAAAATCTGGAAATTTTACTTGAATTCAATTCGCGTACGTTGTAAATAATTCATTGTACGCAAACTTAAATTACTTATAATTATATGAACTGAATTCACGTACATTCCTACGCAATCTCAAATCACGCATGCAAACTTAGTTCATTTGCGCAGATTCAATTCACATACGCTAACTCAATTCATGTACATTTCTACGCAAACTCGGTTCATACACAAACTCAAGTTCACTTATACAAACTCAGTTCACGTAGATTCCTATACAAACCCAGCTTACGTAGATTTCTAAACATACTCAGTTTGCATATAAATGGAGACCATCAAACATTGTTGTTCCAAATCAAATGTTGACAAAATGAATTTCATTCTCACCAAAATCAGTTTCAATTGCATAATTATAACTAAATATTATAAAAAAAAATAATTAAAAAAAAAAAGAACAAGAACAACATTGATGCAAATCTAATATAAATAGGACACAATCAAGATGAATGAAGAATGAGAAGGGCTGTGAAAAAAAAATATAAGATAAAAGATGAAAATAAAAAGAATTATGATTTAAAGAATGATATAAATAAACAAAAGCATTATGAGTATTTTGTTTATATAAAAAAATTTAAGGAGTGTAGATAAAAGAAAAATGCGTGAGTAGTAAAATTGACAACTATTTTTTAGTTATACTAATTAAATGTAAATCTTTTTTTTTTTTCAAATTTATTTCTCCATAAAATCAGCATAT